>JASANE010023945.1:0-16859 GCA_030248225.1 Trileptium ribeirensis | reverse complement strand
TCAAAATTTTACCAAAAATTTTGAGCGTGTAAACACGCCTTTAGTGAACATCTCACTACATTATATGGAGTTTTCGATTCCATGTTTTTCCTCAGTGTATATATAGCTCGGCAATAGTGTGGCTTTCGACCACATAATAAAATATCATATGGTCCCAGTCACACTATGCAGTTTATAACGACGTAAATTGAGTAAAACCATATATTTATCCCAGCCATTTCACAACTTGTGTCGTCGATATCGCTGGCTTTATAATATTTAACCATTGTATCGACCAATAATTGAATATATTACTAGATTTTACTAGATTTCATCATTCGTGTCAAGCGCATATTCCGGCTATTTTCGGCCAACGGAATCGTTTTGTGGTGGCTACAAGCACAGCTAAAAGTATCCAACTAATCTTCTAATTCATAAGAAAAATGTAAGCAACATTCCGACAGAGGTAAAAATGGTTTGCTCAAAACATTTGTATAGGTATTTATAGGTCTTTTTGTTAAAGCACCTTCAACCAGAATTCGATCAAATTTGCAGATACAGAGCTGATTTTGATATCAATAGATTCAGCTCGATGAGGCGGTTTGGAAAATGCTCATTTTACCCACATCCCTGAAAATTTTTTGCGATTTTTTTGGTCCCAGTGGTGCCGCTTAGGAACCTGGAACTTTTTTTTCTCGGAATATGGTCATGTTGTATACCGTTCGACTCGGTTTGATGAGAAAAATCTACGGCACCGTTAAAAAGTCCTGAGGGCCAGAGTAATCCTGAAGAGCGGAACTAAAATGCAGGCCATGCCGTTACAAGATACTTGGCCGGACGTTTTAAGAATAAGCTAAGGTCCTTATATGAGACATACACTAAGCCTAAGCCTGGAGTCGGGGGACTGTCGCCCCCGAACCCCCCGCTCTAAGCTGTTCTTTTTTTCTATCGTTATAACGTAGCCCCTCAGGGTGACTTTGACCTGTCTTAACTATCTAACGGTGGCATAGATTTCAATAAAATACACACTCAGTAGATTTCTCTCACTAAACTGATTCGAACGGTACCCAACATGACCATATTGCGATAAAAGAAATTTTTGGGTTTCCTTGGGGGACCATTAGGAACCTAGAAAAATCGAAAAAAAATTTTTCAGGGCTGTGGGTAAAATGAGTATTTCTCGAAACCGCCTCATCGATTGATCTCAAAATCAGCTCTGTACCTTGAAAATTGACCAAATCCTGGCTGGGGTGGGGGGAAGAAAAGACCAGGTATCTATTTATTCGTCCTAGTGGCTAGTAACGAATTGTAGACAAAAAGAGTTTTTGTACACCGTAAAATATTCTATCGTGTTTTCCGGCAGCTTCATTGAACAGCGAATAGCCTAATCGTAATAATAACTTTATAGCGTTAAGTCATAAATAATATTGTAGCGCTTCGTGTACTTGACCCAAAGTATGGTGTAATATCCGAATCACGAATGACATTCATATTTAGCAATTTTCTGCATGTTTCTACAAGAATTTGCAGGATTGCTTGAATGTTGAAGTATTAGACTGCCGATAGCCAGCCGCAAGAGTTTATGTTTATGCAAAAAGTTCGCCGCAGTAGACTAAACATTAATATGATGGTTTGCTATTAGCTAAGCCTAGAAGATTCGTAAACGGCTATATTGTAAAGTTTTAATTTATTATTCAAATCCTGTTTAATAATCAAAATATCGTCTGCTAAACATTAATATGATAGTTACTATTAGTTAAGCCTAGAATACTCCCCACGGCTATATTGTAGTTAAAGTTTTAATTTAGTGTTCAAATACTGTTAAATAATCAATTCTGCTAATTTGGCTTCAATAAGATATTTTGGTTTCATCTTTCACAGTAAAATTGATGTTTTCCGTAATACGATCCCAGCGGATTGTCATCATTTTCACGCCGTGCCGCCCGGACTAGGCTTGCCCAATGCTTGCTCACCTCTTGTGGATTTCGCATGTTATATTTTTGCCAACCAAAGAAAATTTCAGACATATCGCGTTTCGGAAGTGCCACTGAAATGGAAGCTTACATAATTGATTCCGCTAATACAGTGCAACTATTATATCACATATTTATATAACAAGATATAAGAACTTATAGAAATACCATTACGTCATATTAATCTCCTAGTATATAATATTCTAAAGTAAAATCTATAGATACTATAATAATACTAAAATAATAATACTAATATCAATACTATAATAATACTCTTAATATTATATATATATACAGGTTGTCTCACAAGTAACGCCCCAACATTAAAGTCACCCAGCAAGCAAGTTATCAGCGTATCTAAAAAAGTTTCAACATACACGTACTCTATCAATATAACTTAGGTTTTTAATGAATGTCGCTTTTCTGCAAGTGCGAACCTCCAGGATCAATGCATTCTTTCAGTCGAAAACGTGCACTTCGGTAGACATTTCTAGCCATGTCACGCTCCAGAAGGAAGAACTCGTCTGATAGAGCCTCTTTCTTGCATAACAGAGTTTGTGGTTTGCGATTGTATATCCTCTCCTTCACTGCTCCCCACCGAAGAAATTCAGCAGGGTTTAGATAAGGAGAACGAGTCGGCCATTCGGCCAGGTCTCGGCGCCCCAGTTAACAGTCGCAAGAAAAACTTTCGTTCAACCAACGGCGCACAATCATCGTAAAATGAGGAGGCGCGCCGTCAGCATAAAGTTAAGCCTGTCAATATTTGGTAACTGTTGAATATTTACAATAAAATTCATTTCACAGCACCATTAGATAGTTGTCTGCACTCGCAGTATCATCGAAAAAGAACGACGCAAAAAAGCTCAGCAGATCACATGCCGACCAATAGTGTCAGACCAGGGGCAATCATATGGTGTTCTATAGTATGAATAGAGTTTTGTGCATGCCAATAAACACAATGATTCCGGTTACCGTGGCACTGTAGCATAAAATTGTTTTCTTTGGACCAAATGGCTGCGTCTGCTATGTCCGGATTATCGTCGAGACGCTGTAGCCGTTTTTCAACCCGGTGATAATAATTATTTTTTTTCAGAGTATGAGTTAAATTCGGTCTTAAAGGTTCTAGGCCGAGACTTTTCACGGACTGGAAAACGGTCAATTTGGTAAGTCCACAATTCATTTCCTACCATTCAGAGTATGAATTAAATTCGGTCTTAAAGGTTTTAGGCCGAGAGCTTTTAACAACTCGGAAAACAGTCGATTTGCTAATACCAATTTTCATCAGCACGACGTCGAATTGACTTAGATCAAACGTTTTATTAATTGAATCAACAGTTTTATGAAATGGGGGCTATGAAAGCGAATGCCGGGATCATTGTCCCACAACTTAACGCTATTTTGGTTCACTGAATACAGCGTTACTGCAGTTATTAGATAAGCCAAATTATGTTCGAGGACCAGACATGGTGTCATAAATAACCTCAAGCTATTGCATTTATGCAGCTCAGCCTCATATCGCGCTCGTTTGCTCTAGAGCTTACCGTTATAAGATGTGAACTCGTATTAATATGCATTCATCCTTAAGCTATTGCCCTTATGCAGTGCAGCCTTATGTCGCGCTCGTTTGCTGTAGAGTATACATTTCTGTGATGTTAACTAGTCTTAATATGTATCCCTCTTTAGAGTTATCACGCTTATTTAGCACAGCCTCATATCGCGCAGTTTTGCTATATGTTAACACATATTAACACGTGTTCATCCTTAAGCTATTGTCCTTATGCAGCACAACTTCATATCGCGCTAATTTGCCCTTTTTGTGATGTTAACTCGTATTAACATGTATTTATCCTCAAGCTATTGCCGTTTTACAGCACAGCCTCATATCGCGCTAATTTGCTCTAAAGTCTACCTTTCTGTGATGTTAACTCGTATTATTAACATGTATTCATCCTGAAGCTGTTGTTCTTATGCAGCACGGTCTCATATCGCGCTCGTTTACTTAAAGGTTTTACCGTTCTGTGATGTTACTGCGTATTAACATGTATTCATCCTCAAACTATTGCCCTTATGCGGCGTTCACATTATAATGTCCACAACGTTTGGAGCCTATGTACCCCAGACAGTGTCGGACACACTGTCGAAATCAGGGTGTCTTAGACACCCCCATGTTTTTAATAACTTTTTCAACGGTAGCTAGTTACGCGTATCACCACTTGCAGACAGTGTCAGGCACACCGTGTCTTCTGACAGTTTTATTGACACTGTTAGGAATTATTGAGCAATGTTCATATGGGCTCAATGCAAATATCGAGAATTTAGGAAAAACTCCACAGGACAGTTGACTAATAAACCGCATTCGCTACAGACGGTGTCCATTATAGTTAATTCGCGCCAAATTGGTAGCTAAGGGTGTGTACGACACTGTCTAGAAAAAATTTCGTGGCTAAGGGTGTGTCGTACACCCTCGGCATTTGATTTACAGTATGGGTGTCACCCTGACAGTCTACGGTAGGGTCGCGACTACAGGGGTCAAAAGTTTCAAACAGCGGGATCATTATAACATGAACTCCGCATTAGGCAGCGCAGCCTCATATCGCGCTCATATGCTATGTGTCTACCTTTCTGCGATGTTAACTCGTATTAACATGTGTTCATGCTCAAGCTATTGCCCTTATATAGCACAGCCTCATATCGCGCCCATTTTCTCTAAAGTCTACCTTTTTGTGATGTTAACTTTGCATGCATTCGTCCTCCAGCTATTGGCCTTATGCAGCACAGGCTCTTATCGCACTTCGTTGGCTCTAGAGTTTGCCTTTCTGCGATGTCAACTCGTATTAACATGTATTCATCCTCAAGCTATTGCCCTTGTACAGCACAGAAACATGTGGAATCGCACTCGTTGGCTCTAGAGTCGACCTTTTCGTGATGTTAACTTTTTGTAACATTTATCTCATCCTCAAGCTATTGACCTTATGCAGCACAGCCTCATATTGTACCCGTTTACTCTAGACTTTGCATTTGTTATAATAATTCCTATTACCATGTGTTCACCTTCAAGCTATTGCCCTTATACAGCACAGAAACATATGGAATCGCACTTCGTTGGCTCTAGAGTCGGACCTTTTCAGCGATGTTAACTTTTATTAACATGTATTCGTCCTCAAGCTATTGGCCTTATGTAGCACAGCCTCATATCGCACCCGTTTGCTCTAGACTTTGCACTTGTATGGTGTTAACTTGTTTATTAGCATGTATTCACCTCAAGCTATTCCCGTTATGCAGCGCAGGGAAGGATCGTGGTTATTGGCGGGAGAGTCTAGCATTTGGAAAAAAGCAGCAAGTATTGACGTGTGCGTCCATAAGCTACTGTCCTTATGTAGCGTAGCCTCATATCAAGCTCATTTGCTCCAGAGTGTACCTTTCTGCGATGTTTACTCATATTAACATGTATTCATCTTCAAGATATTGTTCTTATGCAGCACAGCTTCATATCGCGCTCGGTTGCGCTCAGGTTATATCTTTCTGGGATGTTAGCTCGTATGAACATGTATTCATTCTTTACTCAAGGTATTGTTCTTATGCAGAACAGCCCCACGGCCTCATTTTTCTAGAGTTTACCTTTGTGATGTTAACTTGTATTAACATGAATTCATCCTCAAACCATTGTTCTTATGCAGCAAAGCCTCATATCGCACTTGTTGGCTCTAGAATCTATTTCTGTGATGTTGACTTTTCATTAACATGCATTCGTCCTTAAGCTACTGCCCTTATACAGCACAGCCTCTTATCGCGCTCGTTGGCTCAAGAGTTTACCGTTCTGTGATATTAACTCGTTTTTAACATGTATTCGTCCATAAGCGATTGCCCCTATGTAGCGCAGCCTCATATCGCGCTCATTTTGCCGCTAGGGTGTACCTTTCTGCGACGTTAACTCATATTAACATGTATTCGTCCTTAAGCTATTGCCCTTATACAGCACAGCATCATATCGCGCCCATTTGCTCTAGAGTTTGCGTTTCTATGATGTTAGCTCGTATTAACATGTATTCATTCTCTAGCTATTGTTCTTATGCAGCATAGCCTCATATCGCGCTTCGGTTGCGGCTAGAGTCTGCTCTTCTGTGATGTTAACTGTTTTAACATATATTCGTCCTCAAGCTATTGTTCTTATACAGCACAGCCTCATTTCATGTGCGGTTGTTGTTGAGAGGCTGCTTTTCTGCGATGTTAACTCGTGTTAAAATGTATTCATCGTCAAGCTATTGTCCTTTCGCAGCACAGCCTCATATCGCACTTGTTGGCTCTGAGTTTGACCTTTTCGTGATGTTGACTTTTATTAAAATGTATTCGTCCTCCAGCTATTGGCTTTATGCGGCGCCGGCTCTTATGGCGCTCAGTTCGCTCTAGAGTCTATCTTTCTGTGATGACAACTCGTATTAGCGTTGTATTCATCCTCAAGCTATTGTTCTTATGCAGCACAGCCTCATTTCGTGTGCGGTTGCTGTAGAGCCTGCTTTTCTGCGATGTTAACTCTTATTTATATGTATTCATCCTCAAGCTATTGCACTTATGCAGCACAGCCTCCTATCGCACTTGTTGGCTCTAGAGTAGACATTTTCGTGATGTTAACTTTTATTTAAATGTATTCGTCCTCCAGCTATTGGCTTTATGCAGCACAGGCTCTTATCGCACTTGTTGGCTCTAGAGTCTGTCTTTCTGTGATGTCAACACGTATTAACATGTATTCATCCTCAAGCTATTGTTCTTATGCAGCACAGCCTCATTTCGTGTTCGGTTGCTGTAGAGCCTGCTTTTCTGTGATGTTAAGATTTTTTGGCGTATTTTAACATGTATTCATTCTCTAGCTATTACCGTTATACATCACAACCTCATAGAGATTAACATCGCAGAAAAGCAGGCTCTACAGCAACCGCACACGAAATAAGGCTGTGCTGTATAAGAACAATAGCTTGAGGACGAAATATAAGTTAAAAGTGTTAACATCACAGATGAGAAGACTCTAGCGCAACCGAGCGCGATATGAGGCTATGCTGCATAAGAACAATAGCTTTAAGATCAATACATTTTAACACGAGTTAACATCGCAGAAAGGTACACTCTGAACAAACGACCGCGATATGAGGTTGTGATGTATCACGGTAATAGCTAGAGAAATGACTAATGTTAATACGAGTTAACATCGCAGAAAAGCAGGCTCTACAGCAACTGCACACGAAATGAGGCTGTGCTGCATAAGAACAATAGCTTGAGGATGAATACATGTTAATACGTGTTGACATCACAGAAAGACAGACTCTAGAGCCAACAAGTGCGATAAGAGCCTGTGCTGCATAAAGCCAATAGCTGGAGGACGAATACATTTAAATAAAAGTTAACATCACGAAAATGTCTACTCTAGAGCCAACAAGTGCGATAGGAGGCTGTGCTGCATAAGTGCAATAGCTTGAGGATGAATACATATAAATAAGAGTTAACATCGCAGAAAAGCAGGCTCTACAGCAACCGCACACGAAATGAGGCTGTGCTGCATAAGAACAATAGCTTGAGGATGAATACATGTTAATACGAGTTGTCATCACAGAAAGATAGACTCTAGAGCCAACGAGCGCCATAAGAGCCGGTGCTGCATAAAGCCAATAGCTGGAGGACGAATACATTTTAATAAAAGTCAACATCACGAAAAGGTCAACTCTAGAGCCAACAAGTGCGATATGAGGCTGTGCTGCGTAAGGACAATAGCTTGACGATGAATACATTTTAACACGAGTTAACATCGCAGAAAAGCAGCCTCTACAACAACCGCACATGAAATGAGGCTGTGCTGTATAAGAACAATAGCTTGAGGACGAATATATGTTAAAACAGTTAACATCACAGAAGAGCAGACTCTAGCGCAACCGAGCGCGATATGAGGCTATGCTGCATAAGAACAATAGCTAGAGAATGAATACATGTTAATACGAGTTAACATCATAGAAACGCAAACTCTAGAGCAAATGGGCGCGATATGATGCTGTGCTGTATAAGGGCAATAGCTTAAGGACGAATACATGTTAATATGAGTTAACGTCGCAGAAAGGTACACCCTAGGGCAAATGAGCGCGATATGAGGCTGCGCTACATAGGGGCAATCGCTTATGGACGAATACATGTTAAAACGAGTTAATATCACAGAACGGTAAACTCTTGAGCCAACGAGCGCGATAAGAGGCTGTGCTGTATAAGGGCAGTAGCTTAAGGACGAATGCATGTTAATGAAAGTCAACATCACAGAAAGGTAGACTCTAGAGCCAACAAGTGCGATATGAGGCTTTGCTGCATAAGAACAATGGTTTGAGGATGAATTCATGTTAATACAAGTTAACATCACAAAAAGGTAAACTCTAGAAAAAATGAGGCCGTGGCTGTTCTGCATAAGAACAATACCTTGAGAATGAATACATGTTCATACGAGCTAACATCACAGAAGAGCAGACTGAGCGCAACCGAGCGCGATATGAAGCTGTGCTGCATAAGAACAATATCTTGAAGATGAATACATGTTAATATGAGTACATCGCAGAAAGGTACACTCTGAGCAAATGAGCTTGATATGAGGCTACGCTACATAAGGACAGTAGCTTATGGACGAATACATGTTAATATCGCGGAAATGTAGACTCTAGAGCAAACGATTGCGCTGCATAACGGGAATAGCTTGAGGGTGAATACATGCTAATACAAGTTAACACCATACAAGTGCAAAGTCTAGAGCAAACGGGTGCGATATGAGGCTGTGCTACATAAGGCCAATAGCTTGAGGACGAATACATGTTAATAAAAGTTAACATCGCGAAAAGGTCGACTCTAGAGCCAACGAGTGCGATTCCATATGTTTCTGTGCTGTATAAGGGCAATAGCTTGAAGGTGAACACATGGTAATACAAGTTAACACCATACAAATGCAAAGTCTAGAGTAAACGGGTACGATATGAGGCTGTGCTGCATAAGGTCAATAGCTTGAGGATGAATACATGTTAATAAAAGTTAACATCACGAAAAGGTCGACTCTAGAGCCAACGAGTGCGATTCCACATGTTTCTGTGCTGTACAAGGGCAATAGCTTGAGGATGAATACATGTTAATACGAGTTGACATCGCAGAAAGGCAAACTCTAGAGCCAACGAGTGCGATAAGAGCCTGTGCTGCATAAGGCCAATAGCTGGAGGACGAATGCATGCAAGTTAACATCACAAAAAGGTAGACTTTAGAGAAAATGGGCGCGATATGAGGCTGTGCTATATAAGGGCAATAGCTTGAGCATGAACACATGTTAATACGAGTTAACATCGCAGAAAGGTAGACTCTATAGCATATGAGCGCGATATGAGGCTGCGCTGCCTAATGCGGCGTTCACGTTATAATGTCCCTGCTGTTTGGAACTTTTGACCCCCTGTAGTCGCGACCCTATCGTATAGACAGTCAGGGTGACACCCATACTGTAAATCAAATGCCGAGGGTGTACGACACACCCTTAGCTACTAAATTTTTTCTAGACAGTGTCGTACACACCCTTAGCTACCAATTTGGCGCGAATTAACTATAACGGACACCGTGTGTAGCGAATGCGGTTTATTAGTCAACTGTCCTGTGGAGTTTTTCCTAAATTCTCGATATTTGTATCTAGCCCATATGAACATTGCTCAAATAATTCCGAACAGTGTCAATAAAACTGTCAGAAGACACGGTGTGCCTGACACTGTCGGCAAGTGGTAATACGCGTAGCTAGCTACCGTTGAAAAAAGTTATTAAAAACATGGGGGTGTCTAAGACACCCTGTTGTCAACAGTGTGTCTGACACTGTGTGGGGTACATAGGTTCCAAACGTTGGACACATTATAACGTGAACGCTGCATAAGGGCAATAGTTTGAGGATGAATACATGTTAATACGCAGTAACATCACAGAACGGTAAACTCTTAAGTAAACGAGCGCGATATGAGGCTGTGCTGCATATGAGCAATAGCTTGAGGATGAACACATGTTAATACGAGTTAACATCACAGAAAGGTAGACTTTAGAGCAAATTAGCGCGATATGAGGCTGTGCTGTAAAACGGCAATAGCTTGAGGATAAATACATGTTAATACGAGTTAACATCACAAAAAGGGCAAATTAGCGCGATATGAAGTTGTGCTGCATAAGGACAATAGCTTAAGGATGAACACGTGTTAATATGTGTTAACATATAGCAAAACTGCGCGATATGAGGCTGTGCTAAATAAGCGTGATAACTTGAAGAGGGATACATATTAATACTAGTTAACATCACAGAAATGTATACTCTACAGCAAACGAGCGCGACATAAGGCTGCACTGCATAAGGGCAATAGCTTAAGGATGAATGCATATTAATACGAGTTAACATCTCAGAACGGTAAGCTCTAGAGCAAACGAGCGCGATATGAGGCTGAGCTGCATAAATGCAATAGCTTGAGGTTATTTATGACACCATGTCTGGTCCTCGACATAATTTGGCTTATCTAATAACTGCAGTAACGCTGTATTCAGTGAACCAAAATAGCGTTAAGTTGTGGGACAATGATCCCGGCATTCGCTTTCATAGCCCCCATTTCATAAAACTGTTGATTCAATTAATAAAACGTTTGATCTAAGTCAATTCGACGTCGTGCTGATGAAATTGGTATTAGCAAATCGACTGTTTTCCGAGTCGTTAAAAGTCTCGGCCTAAAACCTTTAAGACCGAATTTAATTCATACTCTGAATGGTAGGAAATGAAATTGGCATTACCAAATCGACTGTTTTCCGAGTCGTGAAAAGTCTCGGCCTAGAACCTTTAAGACCGAATTTAACTCATACTCTGAAAAAAAATAATTATTATCACCGGGTTGAAAAACGGCTACAGCGTCTCGACGATAATCCGGACATAGCAGACGCAGCCATTTGGTCCAACGAAAACAATTTTATGCTACAGTGCCACGGTAACCGGAATCATTGTGTTTATTGGCATGCACAAAACTCTATTCATACTATAGAACACCATATGATTGCCCCTGGTCTGACACTATTGGTCGGCATGTGATCTGCTGAGCTTTTTTGCGTCGTTCTTTTTCGATGATACTGCGAGTGCAGACAACTATCTAATGGTGCTGTGAAATGAATTTTATCGTAATATTCAACAGTTACCAAATATTGACAGGCTTAACTTTATGCTGATGGCGCGCCTCCTCATTTTACGATGATTGTGCGCCGTTGGTTGAACGAAACTTTTTCTGACTGTTAACTGGGGCGCCGAGACCCTGCCTAATGGCCTACTTGTTCTCCTGATCTAAACCCTGCTGAATTTCTTCGGTGGGGAGCAGTGAAGGAGAGGATATACAATCGCAAACCACAAACTCTGTTATGCAAGAAAGAGGCTCTATCAGACGAGTTCTTCCTTCTGGAGCGTGACATGGTTAGAAATGTCTACCGAAGTGCACGTTTTCGACTGAAAGAATGCATTGATCTTGGAGGTTCGCACTTGGATAAGTGATATTCATCAAAAACCTAAGTTATATTGAGAGTACGTGTATGTCAAAACTTTTTGAGATATGCTTATAACTTGCTTGCTGGGTGACTTTAATGTTGGGGCGTTACTTGTGAGACACCCTGTATATATATATAATATTAATAGTATTATTATAGTGTTGATATTAGTATTATTATTTTAGTATTATTATAGTATCTATATATTTACTTTAGAATATTATATACTAGGCAATTAATATAATGTACTGGTATTTCTATAAGTTCTTATATCTTGTTATATAAATATGTGATATAATAGTTGCACTGTATTAGCGGAATCAATTATGTAAGCTTCCATTTCAGTGGCACTTCCGAAACGCGATATGTCTGAAATTTTCGGTTGGCAAAAATATAACATGCGAAATCCACAAGAGGTGAGCAAGCATTGGGCAAGCCTAGTCCGGGCGGCACGGCGTGAAAATGACGGCAATCCGCTGCAATTGTATTACGGAAAACATCAATTTGACGGCGAAGACTAAAACGAACAATCTATCGAAGCCAAATTAGCAGAATTGATTATTAAACAGTATTTGAACACTAAATTAAAACTTTAACTACAATATAGCCGTGGGGAGTATTCTAGGCTTAACTAATAGTAACTATCATATTAATGTTTAGCAGACGATATTTTGATTATTAAACAGGATTTGAATAATAAATTAAAACTTTACAATATAGCCGTTTACGAATCTTCTAGGCTTAGCTAATAGCAAACCATCATATTAATGTTTAGTCTACTGCGGCGAACTTTTTGCATAAACATAAACTCTTGCGGCTGGCTATCGGCAGTCTGATACTTCAACATTCAAGCAATCCTGCAAATTCTTGTAGAAACATGCAGAAAATTGCTAAATATGAATGTCATTCGTGATTTGTATATTACACCATACTTTGGGTCAAGTACACGAAGCGCTACAATATTATTTATGACTTAACGCTATAAAGTTATTATTACGATTAGGCTATTCGCTGTTCAATGAAGCTGCCGGAAAACACGATAGAATATTTTACGGTGTACAAAAACTCTTTTTGTTGACAATTTGTTACTAGCCACTAGGACGAATAAATAGATACCTGGTCTTTTCTTCCCCCCACCCCAGCCAGGATTTGGTCAATTTTCAAGGTACAGAGCTGATTTTGGTATCAATCGATGAGGCGGTTCAGAAAATACTCATTTTACCCACAGCCCTGAAAAATTTTTTTTTCGATTTTTTGAGGTCCCAATGGTCCCCCAAGGAAACCCAAAAATTTCTTTTATCGCAATATGGTCATGTTGGGTACCGTTCGAATCAGTTTAGTGAGAGAAATCTACTGGTGTGTATTTTATTGAAATCTATGCCACCGTTAGATAGTTAAGAGGGGCCCAAGTAACCCTGAGGGGCTACGTTATAACGTTAGAAAAAAGAACAGCTTAGAGCGGGGGGTTCGGGGGCGACAGTCCCCCGACTCAGGCTTAGGCTTAGTGTATGTCTCATATAAGGACCTTAGCTTATTCTAAGACTAAGGCTTAGTATATCGGTAACGGCATGGCCTGCATTTTAGTTCCGCTCTTCAGGATTACTTGGGCCCTCATAACTTTCTAACGGTGCCGTAGATTTTTCTCATCAAACCGAGTCGAACGGTATACAACATGACCATATTCCGAAGAAAAAAGTTTTAGGTTCCCAAGGGGCACCACTGGGACCTCAAAAAATCGCAAAAAATTTTCAGGGATGTGGGTAAAATGAGCATTTTCCAAACCGCCTCATCGAGCTGAATCTATTGATATCAAAATCAGCTCTGTATCTGCAAATTTGATCGAATTCTGGTTGAAGGTGCTTTAAGAAAAGACCCTAGATACCTATACAAATGTTTTGAGCAAACCATTTTTACCTCTGTCGGAATGTTGCTTACATTTCTCGATGATTAGAAGCTCAGTTGGATACTTTTAGCTGTGCTTGTAGCCACCACAAAACTGATTCCGTTGGCCGAAAATAGCCGGAATATGCGCTTGACACTAAATGATGAATCTCAGTAAAATCTAGTAATATATTCAATTATTGGTCTTATACAATGGTTAAATATTATAAAGCCAGCGATATCGACGACACAAGTTGTGAAATGGCTGGGATACAGATGGGTTTTACTCAATTTACGTCGTTATAAACTGCATAGTGTGACTGGGACCATATGATATTTTATTATGTGGTCTAAAGCCACACTATTGCCGAGCTATATATACACTGAGGAAAAACATGGGATCGAAAACTCCATATAATGTAGCGCAACGCAAACTAAAGGCGTGTTTACACGCTCAAACTTTTTGCTCAAATTTTGAGCTCAAAATTTGATCAAATTTTTTAAATAAAAATTGCGATATTTTAAAATTTGAAGTCAAAATTTGAGCTCAAATTTTTCAGGAAATACATCTCGTCCATGATTGACTACAGGAATATTCATGAAAAGGTTGAACACTGTTCACACGTTCAAACTTGCAAAAAATGCAAAAAGGATGCTTTCAAATCGTGATCAAAATCTGAGGAAAAATTCTGAGCATGTGAACACGCCTTACGCCGTTCGCTAGTAGTCGCTTGGCTATTGAACAAAAAAGCTGCTACGAAATATAAAAGTAGTCTTCTAAATTACCAATTAGTTTACTGCCTATGCAAGCAGATTCGTTGCGAATCAACTCTTTTACCATTCCAAAGTGTAATGTCTTTATGTATTTTGGCAACAGCTATAGACGAGCGCGGGAATAAATATGTTAACTAAGTGAACGTCTTCACCGTTCGACATATCGCAGCTGCAATAAATTTGAGTGGAACAGATTTAATATGACCTATTTACCAAGCACATAATTCTAAGTTAACAATTCGACCGAGAGAGAGTTGGAGAAAATCTAAGGTCAGCTTTCTTGATATAAATACTGTAACAGACAGAAGTATCGAAGTGTGAGTTAAGACTGAAAAAAACTAAAATATATGATGAAGGCGTAACTCACGTGGTACGTTTTTAACAATCATCATATACTGACTTTGGCTAAATTCAAGCTGATGGACGTAAACTGTATGCAGGTTGTACCGACTGCGATATACCAAACCTAAGCATGAGCCTTAGCTAAAAAGTTAAGGTCTGTGTTTGAAACTTATACTAAGCCAATGTCCGGGAGCTTCCGCCCCTAAACCCCGCGCAATAAAGTGTTATTTTTAGGGATTTAACAATTACCGTCCATAGTTTAACTTTGGAACAAACTTTCATTAACAGTTAACTTACAAATGATATTACTTAACTAGCCGAATCAAATACAAATGTCAAAGCAGTCCGTCTATGTTGGGCGTTAATATAAGAAACGTGGCAGCGTTGGGTTTTATAGCCTGCAAATGCTAACATAGTTTAATAGTAACAGGAAGGGTAAACCGTGTCTTGAATCACAATTGTCTTTTACGATATGGAACATTATTGGGCTTCCAAGGAACATGTGTCATGTCATAGATATAATACGTCATTAGATTCACCAGTGCCACAGCTTCATTCGTGAACGTCAGATGACGAATTATGGAGATAGCGTGTGACAGTAGTGTGAATTATTGAATAACCAACTTCAATAAACATTCACGTACTTTTATTGTACGATTGGCCGGAAGTATGTTGCCATACGATGAAGACTCAGTGTGTGTTTGTTAAATTGGATGCTGTATTACTGCTTTTCTGTGGAACTCTATGTTTAGTGAAAAGTTTCTACAAGATTCGAAACGGGGTAAACGTTTAGAATTACCTAGTAATGTTGAGGTAGCATAGTGCAAAATATCTGGCTGTTCGTTATGCCAATTTTTCTAGTTCTACACTGGCTTGATCTGCAGTACTGTGGGCGCCTATTTTTGTGGTCAGCATACAATCCATCTGTTTTCCTAATGTTGATTTTGGTTGAGCGACTGTGACTGCTTCGAATTTATACAAGCTACTTATTTTCTTTTTCAACTTTGTTGGAAAATATGCTGCATCATACTAACGCTTCGGATCACTTTCAGTCCGCCCGATTTGTAAACATGAGCATTAAGCTACCAGTTACGCTAATGAATCAACCATTAATTGATGCCAATAGTCCAGATCATTTTTAAACGCGACTAGATATAGTTGATTGAGCCAGATTTTTGAAACCTTTAACTCAAAATATAACATGTATTACTTCTTTTTTCAATATAAATTGTTAAATCGTGGGTCTGTTAATGTTATAATCTATATTCCAAGTTAACACTATTATTGTACATTATTACATGCCACCTGAAAATGCTGCAATAAATGAAATACGTAAAGAGCAAGGTAAGCTTACTAAAAAAGTCCATGGGTCCGAGGGAATCTGAAAATGCTGTTTGATATGGGTATCTGGTGAGCACTACAGAGTTAAAGATGAGGCAATCTGTTTCTGTATCAAATTATATATGGTAGTGTTAAACTAGAAAATGTCCATAACTAAAAGTTGTGATTGCAGCTCTATTTACAAGCTCATAATTAACTTTAAAGACGTGACAAACACAATACAATGAGTACTGAAACAAGTAAAATCCAAGTAGTTTAACTCAACTAGTATTGGACTACGGCCATCAAAACCATCAGCCGGCCATTAAGCTGTTGGCTGTCTTAGGTCGCCGATAGGTCGGCTGGAGACTTAACTATTTTCTTTTTGTTGGTGGACAGACAGTCCTATAAGCTTTATATATTCCCCTATAATTTTAAAACAAGATGAGAATTTTAAGTTCAGATAAAATCGGTTTCAATTAATAGCAAAAAACCAAAACATCTAGTGTGCTTTTTAAAAAAGCGAGAATAGCTCTAGTTACTGCTTAATTTCAATTTTTGCCGATACCAAGCAGCTGGAGCGCTGTCAATTTCTGTAATATATATATATATGTGTGACCATATGCGGGTTAAATAATCTCTCTTTGGATTTGGATCAAATTTCCACTCTAGATTAAAACTATAAATACATGATTTTAACACACGCCAAATATTGCTAGCTATGTCGCAAGTAAGTCGACCCACTTCATATATCGAAATATGTATTTGTTAGAAAAGCTATTGAAACTACACAAAATATTAATTCTGCAAAAACTGGCTTCAATTCAAATATCAATTACCTACCTTGATCTTCTGACATACCACTATTCTATAATATGTTGCAGACAATAACCGTTATCCTATAATATATTGTAGACAAATCCCGTATCCAAGAATCCTTCGCTGATTAAAGCAGCCTCTGCATCTATTTAGCGCTAATTTTTATAACCCATGTGTTCTTACATAGCAAACCCATGGTAAATATATTACCTGAAAAACCTCAAA
>JASANE010023944.1:0-17482 GCA_030248225.1 Trileptium ribeirensis | reverse complement strand
GGGTTCCAAAACCCGTATTTTCTCACTACTTGCAATGTTTATTAGGTCCGTTGGGACTCATTGACCATGAAATAGTTAACAAACTCAGCACGGAACTTAGAAATCAATAACTTTTGTGATGACATACACAGGAAAATACTGGCGACATGTTGTTTATACTACAACCTCTCAAATTGCAGAACAATCATAGTCACTAATTTTAGTTTTTAGTTATTTTTCCACAATATAAACAATCACAAAATTCCAAGCAATTTCTTCAAAACCACATATAAATCGCCACCAAAGCTTTCAATTCATCGTAAAGTAATATGATTGTACACTAGATGAATAAACACTATGAAGATTGGACTTCGCCGTACCTTTTGTGATTCATGTATCACCGCACCTATCAAACTACCCATTCAAAATTTATAGCCTTCGGACAAAGATTCTCATATTTACGAATTGAACAATACAATATGCAAAAAATCGGCAGTAATTTATTACACCTGAGATTATTCAACAAACTTACCAGCAATAACTATCAATTTCCACGAACAGTAGAAATAGTACCAAACACGTCTGTGATGATGAAGCACAAACAAAAGCATTTATGAAAATTCATCAAGCTTTGCTATATATGTATATATACAAAGAATTTCATGAATACTGGAAATGTTTTCGCTGCACTCACAGGATGCCGCATGGTTAAGCAAAAACACTGCTAAATTGACGTGTTAGGCGACGTATATCCCTCTGTATATAACTACCGTCAATGGTATATATAACCGGCATTTAAAAAAATTGCCCCAATTTATTATTTCACGCTTTATTAAATATATTTAAATCAGCAGCTCATCGTACCTGTAGTACTATCGTACAACTCGCCATGTAAGTCGTTGTACAGTCAGTTTCATTGCTAGTTATATATATATAGTTGCATGATTACATGACAAGTTAGAAAGTATTGTCTCTGTTGTGCTTAGATATCACACAATGAAAACCTAGTGTTAGTAATTTTTGTCTTGCTTATAATAATCCTACACCGAAGAATCAAGCGCCGCTTCACCCTGGATTTTCGCACAGGCATTAAATTTTATCGTGGTCGCCGGTGTAGTGCTTTAAAGCACTAATACACAATGCATGTACCATTATATTTAGTACACGAATTTGGACACAAACCCAAACGGTTATGTTAAAAACATAATAATAGCAGCAATGAATACTTTATTACTAAGTAAACCACATAATCACGTACAATTGAAAAAATAGTAAAGCTAAACAAAATCATGTGTTACCGAAGTATATGTGATGCACAAAAAGATACTGGAAGCAACGAAGTTGATAATCGTTAAAGTAAAACAAAATAAGCTGCCATTTTTGTTCATAAATACATTACTAAGACTGAGCATTACAGTAGGAACGTACGTAGTGATTGCTGATGCTTGACTACAAAGTTAGCTCAACTGTCCCTGTTCGTAGAATAGTGTTCTACTTAGTTTCTTTACGAAACAGGTAACAAACTACATGTTAAATGGTGCCAGCTCGTCACCTTTTTATCTGAATTTTTGTGGACTATATACAAGATTGTTACGAACATACAATCAGACATGCCTAGCCAGCAACTAGTTCCCAAAGTTAATCGTATTGCAATGTGTAGCCTTAGTGTTTACTCTTGTTGGTAATGGTTAGGTGCGTTTTGTAACAACTGCGACAGTCGGAAGACGTCTAATCCCAATAATCAATGTTCTAAAGCTGTTTATATGTAGACTACTCATTTATAAGATTTATGAATTGTGTAAATACCTAACATAATGTTGGCTTTTCAGAAGGAATGGGATTCAAATTTTACAACTCTATGCGGTTTGAGTGCACGATAATATATACTGACGCAAGTTAAACAGTTCATATGCGTTATGAAATTTTGCTCCTGGTGTACATAAGCAAGGTCAGACTTAGGCTACATTGGGTATGTTTGGCTATCCCTGAATCATAGAAACTCTTAAGAGTCAACACGCAAGCCATACACTGTTGGATTGTACCATAGTATACAGAAAATTTTATTACAGCGCCTATAATTGAGTAATCGTTGAAGTCGCAAGTAAGAGTCTATTCGCGAAGCTGTATTATACATAATACTGGTATACAAATTTCTTAGCATTGATGTCACCAAAATTTAACAACGTTTATGAAAAAAGCAAGTGATTTAAAACCACATGTTTATGCAAAAACCGTGAAGACTTCACTATAACCACCTATTAGAATTGATTCGTGTGAACATCGCTGACTTGTCTGTATTTTTATGCTCATATTTTAGTACAAAGTAATAAAGGGTCTAAAACTACGATTTGTTCTGAATATAGCTTTAAACATACACCACAAACTATTTTGAGTCAAATTTATGTAAAGTTAGCAGTTGCCATAGTGCATGTAGCTTGGTGATGGCTGGTCTGGTTTCCTGCGTACATACATAACACCGTTACTGCACAGTCTAGATGCACACTCACTGTAATACTTTTGGCTGTTGGTTTCCGTAGGACCATTCTTTTATGGCTTTGTGCCAGTTAGCCAGCCATATGAAGCAAATTCGATACTGCTATTCAACTATCTCAGCGAAGCATGTTCACAGTTAACAAAATACATTGTGAACGAACGATGGAACCGATACACTAAATAAATATTGTTGTTAATTATTTATTAAGACAATCACAATATTTTGAATGGAATACAGTATTGCTAATAAAATATTTTGATAACATTTTGATATACACCATAAATAATGGTAAAAAGAAAGACACAATAAAGCTGTTCTCTGTCGTGTTGAACAAACACTTAAGCAGACATACAAACAGAATCAAGTGCCATATAAACTCCATACATAATTCAATCACTAAATTTTTTAATTCTGACAAGAACATAACTAAATATTTTCAATCAGCAATCTATTCTCAAAAAATCTGCTAAAAATAAATTAATGTACATAAGCAAAAGCAAAATTGTATGATCCTAACCAACAAAGTTTTATTTGACAAATAAACCATAATGTTTAACGGTTTACCTTCACAGATGTTTGGGTTGTTCCGCCAGGTCTCAACATCAGTTGGAGTATTGGCGACTACAGTACTCGCCAGAAACGAGTACTGGTCGTTCGATAAACTCAAAAATTTTATTTGTTAGAAACCTGTTCGATGTTATGTTCGTTCGAAAGGCAACATTCATTTTTGGCGGGTACTGTCGCTCGAAGTTCATTGATCAAGCTACCCAAGGCGCCAGCATCCAGTTACAGCTTTTGCTATCAACTTATTCATGTATGGGTGAGGTTAGTTTAAAACCCGGAGGTAATTTTTCTCACACAGTGCACAGCCATGTGGAACATTTTCTGTTCTGATAGACCAATCAATCTAGGGAAATACTTCGCATGTTAGAAAGTATCAATGCCAACCTGTTATAACTTTAAGCTGGTAGGGACCGCAATGAGTTTCTGCGATGAACGCAGATGCAGAACGAGCATCTGGTTGGTAAAAATACCAATAACAGTTGGTAAAAATTTAGACAACTTCACAAAATCCGGCATCATGCAAGCTGTGTCTTGGCGTCTTTGATCACTACGATTTATCTACTTGCGAAGTTGTAGCTAAGCTCAAGTCAATGTAAAAAGGTTGGAGACACGAATTAAAGATATATAACTAGATTACACTAAGGCCTCAACTTAAAGCTAAACTTAAACCTTTGCTAAATCATGAGTCTTTAGGCTTGTCAGTTCGTAAAGCCTTAAATTAAATATTAAGATCCTTACACAAATTAGTACAAAAGTCGTATATTTACTCTATGCCACCGTTTGATTAATCGCAGTACTGGCTAGGAGATTACATCATTATAGTTGGCTCGTGGCAACACCAAGGTCACCAACTACATAACACCGACGGCGCTGTTCCGTTTATGTTTCGTATCAAAGTTAGATCCAATTAATTGCAAAATTTGTTTAACTTACATTCAATGAAGTCCTATGTAATCCCATCCTGCGCAATCCACCGTATAAATAATAATTTCACTAGCGGTCAGAAATAAGTGCAAAATAATCGATCGAATTTGATCGATTTCGTTTAAACGGAATTTCAATCGATTTCGAATAAACGAAATTTTGATCGATTGCGATTAAACGAAATTTCGATCGATTTCGATTGTTTTCGATTGCACTCATTTTTGGCCGCGCCGGTATATATTTCCAAACACCGGGTTAAACTAAGGAAGCGCCAAGCACAACCATTCAGATAATTAAATATGTAAAATCACAATAATAAATAGATAATAAAGTATTAATAATGAATAACCACAGAGTTTAAGCACCAGCAGGCCACAACAGCTGAATCACAGGACCAGAACGTTTAAATAACGGCGTTGGATGATCAGAGTTTTCACGGACCGATATCGCGTAGCGTTTCGAGCCGAGTTCGCAGTGTAAATTATGGTCAACGACGACACGCAGCTCTTTGCCAAAGGCCCTAAAATTTCCATTACATAAAATGTTCGTAACAAGGTGCGCTACAAAACTACTTCATATTACATTGAACAGTGATATAGTATGCAGTAATAGCCAAAAATGACGGTATCCTGCTCGAAGCGCGTTAGTCGCTTGCTGGAAACTCTCTCGCAAGTCGCTCAAAACAAATATTGCACTAAAATAAAATTTTATTAATACTTTCACAATTTTAAGCGATCCACTCGCAAATCGCTCGCTCAAAAAACTACGACTGCTGTTCCTGGCGAGTACTGTACATTGGCGGACGAAAATATCGTGTCTGAAACGGGTTTAACTTATTACACATACAAATAATGTTGGACTTACCTTGTGCATGGTTTGGAGCACTTGCACCAAAATTTCGAACAATCTTATAGTATAATTGCCATATGTCTGTCTGTGTGTCCCAAGTTTTGGATTTATCACATATTTTTGATCATAACTTTTGAAACTGTTTATGGATTTTTATGCGGTTTTTTGTTGGGTAGGAAATCGATATGGGAGCGCAGGGAAAATATTTTTGGGCACCCCTTATGTTTTTTCACAACCCACCCCCCTCGAAATAAAAAAACAGTGTCATTTTATACGTTTTAATGGTGTAACTATACAACTGCTTCATGGATTTTGACGAACTTTTTTTGTATCATTTCTTTAAGACGTGCCGAAAGTATCGATGAACTTTTGCAAAGGGGATGTACCCCCTAATTGGGGGACCCCCGTATGTCTGTCTGTGTGTCCCAAGTATTGGGTTTGTCATATTTTTGACCATGACTTTTGAAACCGTTTATGGATATTTATGCGGTTTTTTGTTGGGTAGGAAATCGATATGGGAATGCAAGGACAATATTCCTGAGCATCCCCTACGCTTTATTCACAATCTACCCCCTTTGAATTAAAAAATAGTGTCATTTTATTGGTTTTCATGATGTAATTTTTCAACTGCTTCATTTATTTTGACAAACTTTTTTTGTTTCATTTGTTTAATACGTGCCGAAAGTATCGACGAACTTTTGCAAAAGGTGTGTACCTCCTAATTGGGGACCCCCCTTTAAGCTATCTTATAATGTAATTGTCGTATGTCTGTGTGTGTCCCAAGTTTTGGGATTGTCACATATTTTTGACCATGAGTTTTGAACCGTTTATGGATTTTTATGGGGTTATTGTTGGATGGGACATCGAATATGGGAATGCACTGACACTATTTTTGGACATCCCCTACGCTTTTTTCACAACCCAACCCTTTGAATTAAAAATAGTGTCATTTTATAAGTTTTCATCATGTAACTTTTCAACTGCTTCATAGATTTTGACAAACTTTTTTTCATTTCTTTAAGAAGTGCCGAAAGAATCAACCTGATAAGAAGGGATTCCCCCAACTCGCGAAAACCGAAAAACCGTAAAATTTGTAATATTTCGAGGACGATTTGATGGATTTCGACAAAATACTTTTGTTTTGTTTCCTTTAGTTTGTGGGACATTATGAATTTTTATGCAGTTTTTTGTTGGGTAGGAAATCGATATGAGAATGCAGGGACAATATTTTTGGGCATCCCCTATGCTTTATTCACAACCCACCCCCCCCCCTTTGAATTAAAAAATAGTGCTATTTTAGAGGTTTTCATGTTGTAACTTTTAAACTGCTTCATGGATTTTGACAAACCTCTTTTATGTTTCATTTCTTCAAAACAAAGATACGTGCCAAATGAATCGACGAACTTATTCAAAGGAGATGTACCTCCTAATTAAGGGACCCCCTTAAACCATCTTACTGTCCCAAGTTTTGGAAAAGAAATTTGTCATATTTCGGACACGACATCTTGAATATTGATAGATTTTTTTGTTTCCATCGGTATGGGGAAATGTTGACACAAAAAATAACATTTCAGTGTGGTACACCCCCCGCTAAGAAGGGATTCACCAACTCTTGCTGAATAAAAAATGTTTTGCACGCTGTTGTCCAACAATAATTACATTCAACAAATACAAATTAAACAACTAACAAAACGAAAATAATACCAAACGAGGGATGAAAAAACAGAGTAAGTTTGTATTTTTTTACAAATGTCATAACTTAAAAATACTGTTTCCAGAAAAGGGGGGCCGCAGGCCCACTGTGCCATACTACCGGCGCGAAGCGGGCCGAAGGCCGGCTTTCGCGCTGGTAGTAACTAAACCGATTCAATTCAACATAGGCGCAGATCTTGGTGTGTATAGGGGATGGTCCTATGGCCCAAATACTAAGTTAATATTCCCCGAAATATCTCGCATAGCCCAAATTTCTCACAGCCTCTAAACTTTACAAGAAATCTACACCACAAAAGTTCAGGTGAATTGCATTAATGCAAACGAATGGAGGGTGCGCTCCCTCACCAAACAACTGACAATCTGGGACCAAACCCACCCTGTACACGTATCCTATAGCCAAAATCCCATTTTAAATATTCCCCGACACATCTTGTATCCCCACAAACTTCAAAATAAATCTGCGCCACTGCAGTCCAGGTGCATTAACTTAAACGAGTTTCTAATATTAACTAAATTAGTAGACGTTGGCTTTGATTCAAATCGTAACCGTTTCACCATGTATGCAGTCACTATTTTATGAAAATAAATTGCAATTTACTTATAATAATGTAGTTTATTGATATGCACAAAATAATTTTACAGAATCTTACAGATCCTTCAAAATCGCTTTCTAAATCCTGGAGAATAAATTGAAACTAATTGACCATGAACACAGGGCTTGACTCCGCTTTTACGCACCGCCCACTGTTCGTTTGCTCTTCGCTAGCTACTCTGATATTCCGTCACTTAAAACATAATTGCAGTCGCTTGTTGCACATTACATTTTTCGAAATCTTATATTAAACTAATTTAATATACGTCCGATAGATGCTATCCCGTCGTCTGGATTGGGTTGTAAACTTTCTGCGCGTCATCCACTTTTCCAAATTATTTATAAATCTAACTTTTCAAATACTTATATAAATGTTAGTAGACCATGCAAGTCACCAACTGAATACCTTGAATATTAATTACAACTGTACGTACCTTCGAATATTAATTACAACTGTACATAATAATATCCATCGTCCTGACTCATATAAACGTACAGTTGGGTAACAATACATTCTTATTATAAAGAGCTAACCATTACTAAATAAAGTTTGTTAAAGTGAACCACTAGTAGGGTAAATCTTCTTGATTCACGAAACTACTCACCTATTCAAGTGCGTTGCGATTACGCCCACTAACTCGGCAACACGATTGTCATTTCCACCACCACCGTCAAGATAACATACCAGGTCGTTGCCATTGCCCGAGTGTAAAATAACGAGTGCGTCTCGTCCAGGCGTTATACTCATCGCGTCTAACTTAAAATAATTTAAAATTAGTGACTATTTTCTGAACAAAAATAAAACATTTTGAAGCTATTGAATAGTGAGATATAAGAATTAACATAAAGTTATTAAAATGCACAAAATACGTCGAACACAACGGAATAGTTTTCTTAATTCATAGTAGCATACAGAGCTAAGCCTAGATATCGATGACAACAGCACTCTCCAGAAATGAATGCTGTTAAATTTACACGGTATGCTTATAATATTAACATGCTTCAATATTATTATTCTATGATGCACAAACTGTTCTCAGTGAAATTATTCTATAATTATTCGCTGTTACAAACAGTCTGAGTTAAACGTCAATAATTCCTGCAGCATATTATATTAATATTCAAAAAAATGTCATCACAAAATTTTATATATATACATGTATATTATAATAGAAAATTATATATTAATATTAGAATTACCCTCTCTAATGGCAGGATAGTCTTCATCAATTTAAATTTTTGGCTGTCCAATTTGCAAACAAAGTTATCGGTAATCAAAACTACTCGTTCTGCGGATTTTCCGTGTTGATTGAACTAAAATTATTGCAAAATGAGTGATGTGACTATTAAAAATGTTGGTGTCTCATACTGGAAGTTTGTATTGCGGTAATGACAAAATAATAATAATAAAATGCTTATCTTTACATGTACCATTTTACGATATTATGCTAATATGATAAATTTGCAGTATGCGATTTGAAAATGGCTATTGACCACAGGCAGATTAACAAATATTCTACAAAATAACGAAAAATGAGTTAAAATTTTGTTTTTAGGTATCGCTAATTAAATTCTACTGCATGCTGTTTTTTGTAGGATATAGCACGATGATAACTGGCGCTATATACATAGCTAAACAGATTTTTATAGTAAGCTAAAACTTCGCAACTTATTGACACATGTCTAAAGTTTGCACCAATGCATTTGTGTAAGGAACGGCAGAGTCATATTGGTGAATTAAATTACTAGTATCTCCTACCGTTTGCAAAAAAGGAAGACCAACCCCCTTTTGAATCTCAAACCTGGTTAGGATTTTGTTGTTATCGCCAGGAATTTGGGAAGTACAGATGCAGACGAAAATAAACCCACATCATCAAGAACTATGTGTTCTGGCCTGACCACAGTGGGGTGGGGGACCTCCACTTTCCAAATCCCCCATGTTCGTGAGATTTTCCCCACGTCCGTCCCCCCACTTGGCCGAAACCCCCATGTTCAACTAATTCCAAAAAAATTTTTATGGATAAAAATTTATGTTTTTTGTTTGCAAATTGTTTTTAAACATTAATTACCACTATTTATAATGCTAAAATATAGTTTTTAGCTTAAAAACACATTCACGAGTAAAAATGCATGAAAATATGGTAATATTTAGTATTTTTAAGCAAAATTTATGGGACACCCCACTTTCCAAATCCCCAAGTTCGTGAGATTTTCCCCCATGTCCGTCCCCCCACTCGGCCGAAACACCCCATGTTCAACTAATTCCAAAAAATTTTTATGCGTGAAAATTTGTTTTTTTGTGTGCAAATTGTTTTTTAAACATTAATTACCATTATTTATAATGCTAAAATATCGTTTTTTATCTTGAAAATGCATCCACGGTAGTAAAAATGAGTCAAAATATGGAAATATTTAGTATTTTTAAGCAAAATTTATCCCCTCCACTTTTAATTTCCCCCGAGAATGAACATGGCGGCCCCCAAAGTTCCCCCCTTTTCGGAGGGCTGTGGACACGTCAGCTATTTGCAATTCGCTTTTATTTCCGTCCGGAACGGTAAACTTAGTTATTGACTTAAAAACTTTCTTGTACATAATATATAGATGGTTTAAAGCGACATTAGCTCAAGTAGTGTTTATACATCTTGGATAACGCCTGCCGTGGAACACTGTACCTATTTACAGTCACGCTCAGAAATAAAAGCCAATTAATCGCCAATCGTTCGTGAATAAGAAATGAGCAGCTTTTAATTTTTCGCGAACTGTTGGCGATTTGATTTCTGACCAAAAACCATCTATTATTTTTGGCTAAGGTCACGCAGATTTTATTGATGACATTTTTTACATATGACATAGTACAGATGTATTCAAATTTTCGCAATTAATCCAGAGCATTCGCTAAAACGACTGTCTCTCGCTCGAGACTTGCTCGCCGCTTGTTTTAGAGAAATTATATAGCGGTAAAATAGAATTTCATTATCAATTTAATACTTTCAAAATCTCGAGCTATATAGTCAGTCATTCGCGGCTCGCTGTAGGGTCGCCCGTGATCCGATCGAAATCAGACAGTCGTTTCTGGCTACTATTGTACCATTTAATAAGCTACATGCATATACATTACCAATACATCCGCTGGGGATCATGCTGCGTCTTTAGTAAAAATTCGTGTAAATTTCCTTGTTATCATTAATTAATATTAATTGAAAACGGTTGTGATTAAAGTTTAATTCATTAAATACGTGACCAGTTGCGATAATATACCATAAACTATACGTCAGGTTCACCCTTTATGGCTTTTGGAATATAATCATTACTATTTTGCTTCTAACACGGCAGTGAATCGCATATTTTGTTACTCTGTCTTATCCGTAAGCTCTGTATAACCTGCAACACAAATATTTAACTTATTAAACTGACGTACTGAGATGATTCTGTAAAATATGCATCATATTATAATAATAATTCCTGTTGGGTGTTTACCCTAGGTACGTACAGACATTAATTCAGCAAGAAGAAGGAAGCGTGGGCATGTTAAGCTTTACCGAATATGTCTTGAAAATAATTGCTATCGACGATGATCCATCACTCACAGACAATAATCGCCAAATGACAGAACTCTAATAAAACATAATTTATTATTATTACTGTATAAATTTGTCCAATTTTTGCCGTAAGATAAATTATACAATTATTAAAACGGAATTTCTATTGCAACATGTATATATCAAAAAAGATTGTCGGAAGTGCTTCAATTCATTAGCATTGGATGCGATCATCGCGCGACATATACGGGTACAGAGATTTTCCCGTGTCTTCCAACTGCACGCAGAAGTTGAACAATATCTATCTCAATACCCAAAAGCAGTATGGATCTGTAACCTTGTAAGGGGTAACTCTAGTGGGCTAAAGTTTTCATAGTCTTAATGATATAAATCAACAAACTTAAAGTAGTGATATAAACCGCATAATCTTTTATTAAGACAAAAAAGATTTAAACCCGCCTAATTTTCGACCAACACCGCGCACATAATGTTGCGGCCAAAGATTTAGGTAGCACAATATGGTTTATAATTTTCCAGAGTTTTTTTATTTAGATAGAAAGCTCACAAAATGCATACATAAATATTACCACAAAATCCCCGCTATCAACGAAAAACAGCCTATGGCTCTCCCTTTGATTAAATTTTGGTGTTACCATCTCGATGCTACAGATGGAAAATATCTCAACTCAAGATTTTAATGCTTCCTGAGCTGAAATGTACAGCCTGCATAAAATTTTACGACGGTTTCAGTGATAATATAAGCAACTCCAAATAGTATTATCTTTGCACACTATGAAAATAATTCTCATTACTTGGAAAAAGTTGGCTTGATTTAGAATAAATTTTTTTACCATAGACGTGTCATATGGTGCTTTACGTAGCATGTTAATGGATCCAACGTTTATTCATTACAAATCTATTACACCTCTTATCTATTAGATCTTATGTTGATCCACCCATTTTGAGAGTATCACGGACATCCAGAAATTAAGTGATGTTAATAACTCAGCGAAATGCCTAGTTATACAGTGCATTTCCTCGATAATAACATTAATAGCGCATTCCACAAAGAATTACTTAATCAAAACGCAAAAAAATTAATCTCGGTTGCGAAGTAAAATGTGAAACAGTTTTGAAAATAAAACACTAAATCTTGATGTTAGCGTCTAGAACACTCAATGGCACAATCTGAGTGAGATTTGTGCGGTCCGTGCAAACTTACCTAGCCCCTTTTGATAAATATATTGAAAATTTTGCATTAAATTTATCCGAGTAAGTGATTACGTCGTATATTTATATAAGCTACTGTTGATTACATTCCAATTTTACCTTTTTAGGCAAAAACAATTTCGGTTTGCTCAAAATCCGAATTAGATATTGATTTCTAGCGAGGCATGTTTTGTAGTTTTAAGGTTTTAGCACAAAATATTTTGTAGCCTCCATGTACAATAATTAACATCAGACTGTAAAAATATTTTTTGACAAGTGAGAAATATAATAGCTAAAAATATCGATACTCCAAAGAAAAATCTATATCTGCAATAGTAATAAAACGAAACTAGTGTCACGAACAAAAATAAAACCTAATTATTAGCGAAAAATTCGCGAGCAGTAGTTCTCTTCGAAACAATAGCGGGTAGCAAAAGAAACTGCTGTTAATATATTTTGTACTAACCATCCGCGAAAAAATTACTTATATTTATCTCCAAATCTGTATTACTAAGCAATCGCCGAATAAAATACGTTTAGGTATTATATTGCAACAAACACACCTTTCTAATGTAGCTCGAAAACAAGACAGCGTTGAAAGGATGACTCATTTGCAACTTCTGAAGCGATAAAGAATAGATGTGGCTGCCAGTGTTGTTCTGAAATGTAATTAAACTGATTAAATTACGTGGCAAATATTATTTATTTTGTAAGTATTCGGTAAGCAGTATTTTGTTGGACAGAAAGACAAATAAAACACAAAGTTGGCGAAACTCATATTGACTGCGTTATTAACATTCTTGGACGGTGTCGGAGCAAAATTTGATACATTTTTGCACGGAAAGTAGTCAAATTTCTCAACTTTTCCAATATAGATGCATGTAGGTCAATTAAACGTGTCTATAGGTTTTCGGGGTTTCTAAATACGGCCAAGGTAACCTTGACGGGACTAAGTAGAATGCGTGCCAAGCCATTCTGGATACGCTACGCCTAACCTTAGGTCCTTATATGAGACATGCACTAAGCCTAAGTCGGATGGTTGCCCCCAAAACCCCCTCTCTAAACTGTTCTCTTTTCTTCAATGTACCGCTCAACATGGTTACCTGGGGCCTATATAGGATAAAAGCATTTGTATTTGCGTGATATGCATCAAATAAGATAAGTCTTAGGGGCCTAACAACGTAAAATCACTCTTCAAATTATAATTTTTCTTAAAATTTTGAATTTATAAATTTCAAGTTTTTGTCATTTGGCCATTGGAAAAAGAAATAAAGAGCTCTGCGGCTTCGACATACGACTAACGTGAGCGTAGCATTGTAACTGAACTATTGCTGGTGTACAATTGCTATCATGGGCTTTAAGCGGGCTTAGGAGCCTGATTTTGGAACAAAATCGTCAATAAGGGTAGAGTAGCCACACTCGCTCCGTTTCCCCTCGCTTTGCGAGTTACTAGTTTATTAGTGGGATTGGTTCTGATTTATTACTATCGTTTATTCTGATTAATCAGTGCCTTTGGTTCTCATTTATTAAGGCGTTCGTACTGATTTATTAGTGACATCGGTTCTGATTTATTAGTGGCGTTGGTTTTGATTTATTAGGTTCTACGTAGTGCTTGTATATCACATTTACTATGGAAGGCGCGCTTACAATTTTTTTATAAAATAACACATACTGTTCAGCTATTCCGGGGTGAAAATTTGCTTGATTACTTCCACAATTTTTGCTCAAAGTAATTGTGGTACATTGTAATATTGTGAACGGAGATCAGTCTTGTTTTAAAAACAAAAATCATCAAATTCTGCATAGGTCATTTATTGACCTCGACTGAAAAATTTAAAAGGCACGTGTAGGTAACGCTGTTCAATCAAATTAACAGATTAATAACTTTAAAAGCTCTTCGTAGCCCCCCAATTTATTAGCTATATTGTTATTTACACTACGACCCATGGGTTACGGCTTAATATTTTGTGGCAAACAACTGACAATGCGTCTATACCAGTAAATTACAATATGCATGAGACAACACACATTTTAGCACCTAACGCAGGCATTTACCGAAATTAAATGAAAGGGTTTCGTTCAGGAATAACAAAAAGTACGCATATTCTTATGTGAAATTTCTTTCAGTCACCGAAGGAGGCTAAACCCAAGGGCTGAGAAACGTTGAAGATGGATAGCTTGTTCGTGCTGTGTTGAAAATTCTAAAATTTAAGATTAGGTAATATCCTTGCCATCCAGTGAAATGTGCGTAAATTCAATAATTCCCACAAGACCTTTTTGTTGAATCTGCAAGAACTGGTTACCTTATGTTATATTTAACAAAACAATGCCAAGCGGATGCTTATAGGTAGCTGTGGTTTGATGGTTTCAGAGAGCTGAACTTTGTCATATTGAAATTATTTCACCTGAATTAGCTAATTTTTTGAAAATTTTTAAACTGCTCATAAATTAAAAATATATTGCACCCAGGGGTTTTCTATGTCGCTCATCATGAATATAACATTTCTGAAGCTCTAAAACCTGGCTGCATATGCTATTAGTTGGTTAATTAACTAGGTAATTAGATAATTTTATGCAAATTTTCAAATCACTTCAAAATTTCTAATTTGTTGCGCTCGGGGGTTTTCGATATTGCTGGTTATGAAAATGTGACTTTTAAAGCTCTATGATTTTATCATGGGTGTTAATTAGGTAATTAATTAACTAATTAATTGATGTCATTAATTAGCTAAATGCTTTTAGCTAACGAATTTTTTGTATGGTGGATTTGACATCAATTGCCTAAAACGTGATACTTATTATAAATTGATTAAATAATTGAATCACATATAAACACAAATAAGATACCAAATACTTTGTCTGTTGCTCCGCTAACTTTTTGTAATTTATTACGTTTACTAGTTAGGTAATTACTAATTAACTAAAGCAAAATCTATGTCTTGCACCTGTCCAATATTAAGTCTTTCAAACAAAAAAAAGTTTTTTTACAATCGGCCCAGTAGTTATTGAGGACTTCAACGGACGGACAGACAGTGCCGAATTTTCCCCTCTGATGAAAACAAAAACGCTTCGCTTAATATGTGGTGCAAATAGCTTCATGATATGTTTTAAAGTGATGAAAATATCATCACTAAGCGCTAAGTATGTGTGTCGTCATCTTAAGAGAGTTCTTCAGCGTGACCGTCATGTACAGTGAGAGCTGAAAAAATAATATGACAGTACAACACTGATGTTTTAGCCTGAAAAAATTGCAATATATCATTAATATTAGTTAGTCGCCCAGTGACGACGGATGAAGTATTTACCAAAGCCCTTTGGATTTGTACAGCAGTAGTTAAACCTTTTTAGGGTTATTAAGCGACCAAGCGGTTTATTTGGATGCGTAGTGATGTCTTTATCCATTATTTCAATTTTTTGACCCAAAAGGGAATCATTTTCAGTTATACCTCAAAATGAAATCTTTAAAGTACACAAAAAGAGACCCTAAAACTTACAGTTACTAGATGCTTCGCACGGAAAGTTGTGTTTTAACAAGTTTGTGGTCATATGTTCAAAGTGAAGCCTCTTATATTGGGATCAATGCTTCTATAGCTCTGTACGTTCATATTTGTGAACCTACATAGCCTCGACTTTGATATAAATTCGTCGTTTATCAATTCACATCAATACAATAAACGACATATATAGCAAGGTATTCAATGACCTTTTCTTAGGGCTATGTTAGTCCAATAATGATTTTATGTTAGGATTATCATTTGTTTGCTTGGAACATAAACGACTCCAAATGTAAAAATTCAGGTGCCGGGTGTGGTTGATTACAGACCTTCTGAGCTGGTTGGACGGGACGACGTACTGGACCAATCAGTCGCGTTTTGGCAAACGTGTCCTGTATTAATTACGGGTCATTTTAGCTGTGAGGCGAGTTTCCTAAAGAGGTCTGAAACGCTGCAGTTATTCTTGTCTTAATAATTTTTAGCGAGTAGAAAGTAATTAACATCTTTGGATCACTCTATCAGAGAGTAATCGGAATTCCGGTGCCGGTATAGTTTTTGCCCTTTACCGGAACCGCAACCGGAACATGATTTTCGCCGGAACCGGTTTAAAAATTTTGTTTGAAATTTTCCCCATTTTTTGGTTTATGTGTGATCCAATCATATGTAATATATATTATACAATGATCAAGCTCCAATACAACCAAGCAAAAGAAAAGATTAACTAAGCAATTTGCCGTGTGAAACGTAAGTAGGGCACATAATTTCAGTAGGAATTTTTCATAATAACCTTGTCGAGGTTGTTAACAAATCAAAGCCAGGTCGATGCTTGTAGCAGCTATTTTACACATTCAGAAGTCTGCGGGGTACGTTCGAATTAAACCGGTCCAACTCGGTAACAGACTATGTCTTACGTAGAAGTACTTGGCGTATGCTTGGCTAGCATAAATTGCGTCAAGCACCAGCCAGTACGCTTGTAAACTTGGTAAATAAAATTGAACTAGAAGCACCAGCCTAAATTGAAGTAAACTAACTTTATCTGTAACGCAACCAGAATCTGCTTTCTTTGCAATGAACTGTATTTATTGAAACTGTGCAAGCAGCAAAGTTTGTCTCATTTATAGCATTCTAATTAAAAAGTTATCATCATTATCATCTAACTGACGGGTACTGTTTGTCCAACGCTAGCCTAAACAGTGTCTCTGACCACTGATCAAAAATTACCTTCTATTTATTATTGATCACTGATCAAAAATTACCTTCCATCTATTATTTTCTCTTAGAATCATATAAAACAATAATTTCAAGTTTCATACAGAAAAACATGTAATAAACGTATGTGTAGTAAACAGAGGCGACTGGAAACAGAGTGAAAGTGTTTATTCTACGCTCCAAGCGATGTAAGCTCAGTCAATTTGACGCAGTATACGCAATGGTGTATAGTGAAACACATTTTTTGCTCTGGGTGTCCACATACTGATACATACTGATGGATAAACAAACGTTATTAGCTTCCTCAGCATCTTTAAAGTTTCAGAAAGACAATTATGTCATCGCAATACATTAAGTTTACGTAAAAGTTATTTTACGTAAACATTTTAAACCAACTATACCTTCATTTCTTCCTTCATATCTTTTACTATATATAAGTTTCGAAGACTAGGTTCCGGTTCCGGTTCCGGAACCGGTTTAAATGAACAGTTCCGGTTGCTGGTTCCGGTAGATTTCAGCTCCGGTTATTCCCTACACCCTATATATCCTAGCCCATGTGCATTTCTAGTTTGTTGAGCCAATGAAAAAATCATAAAGATTGCGGGAACAGTTGTTAAGTTTACTAAAGGTTACTCAGCAGCAGAGGATCAATTAATGGTTGCTATTACCTGTGGTAAACACAACAGGTAATAGCAACCATTAATTGATCCTCTGCGGCTGAGTAACCTTTAGTAAACTTAACAACCAACGCTAAAACATTTGTAGTATCATAGTTTTGACATATAACCGTTACTCATTATTGTATGGTCAGCGGAAAGGTTCCGGAACTATTTTAGCCTGATGTACAACCAGCGATTCCACGTTATATTAGTCACTATTCCTTATCAGCTTTCATGAACCATGTTTGATTTCATGG
>JASANE010023943.1:0-20006 GCA_030248225.1 Trileptium ribeirensis | reverse complement strand
TGTAACAGTCCCGTTCCGGCCCGTTACGTGTATTTTGCATGATTTCGACGGCGAGATGGCCTAAACGCGCCTTAAATTGAACCAGACGCCGTTACTGAAACTAAGTTTTCATGTGTTGCCGGGTGCCATGGTCATTGATAATGGCCTTGTCAGTATTGTTATCTTGGTACATCCATTTTTTATAAATGTGTTTCTGCCATTATTTTTATGCTTCTGCATGTCTTACTATAATTATATATATATCAGGACGGACGAGTTTACTCAGGTACTCTGATTAGGGCGAAGGTTCAAAGTTCGACAAGAATAGGAAAGAGCCCCAAATTGGCACCGGGATAGAGACTCGAACGGAACTCGACCGTTAGGAAATGTTTCCACGCCAAAATTTCAAAATCTAGACCGTCCGGGAAAAGGAGGCCTTTGACAATTTAAGGGATCGGAAAGTAATCAAAATCAAGACTATCAATTTTACCTGGTTCAAGCAAACCATAGCCTAATGGTCGCAAAAGTAAGCTGAAACAAATGGGTTACGGTAGTTTCCGATTATTCGGAAACAACGGACATCGGGCCTGTTTATCGGCCCGTAACCGTCCAACGGTTCAGATTTACCGAAAGTGCCCCGAGTACTTTTCGGTAGAGAAATTCTAGGGCTCTCGAACGAGATCAAGACATCACAAATATCTGGAGGATTTCCTGAGATATTCTAAGGACAAATAGGCGAAAGTCCAGCTAACAGCCATTACTTACGCTAGGTTTGGCTGGTAACCATGGTCCCGAGTGGACCTAACATGGGCATATATGGATATATAGTTATGCATATATATGTGTGTACTGTTTGACTTTCGTGTCTCGGTGCGTCTGTTTTTCCGCCTCACCGCGCAAATCCTCTTTTATAGTGTCCTTTGACGCCCCGTGACCAGCGCCCTAGTAACTGGTTTTTCTTATAACCGTCGGATCATTGGTGGAAAGTATGCGTGTTTCTAAGTAGTTTACCCATTGAGACATCTGACGAGACCAGACGGGTCTCGACCTGACCAGTCATTTCGCTGCTATATAACTCATTTCCCTGTTTTATAATGTGCCGCGAAAATTCGACATAAAATTCCGTCAGTTTGTACCAACTCCGTATTGGACCCTTGACCATAAATAGGCTCATACGACCCCTCATTCTACTCGCCTGCTTCTGACGAGCACAACGATATCCAGCGGGTCTTTGCCCGACCTCTCGTTAGCTCGATATAACCCGTCAAAGTGCTCCCAATTAGGCACACCGACTGAAAGCGGGTACAAACTGACTAAAAATTTATTCCCAACTCGAAAGTAGGCAAATCGCCCCTCATTGTATTCATCGCCCCCAGACCTCTCCAAAAATGCCCGGCAGGCCTCCGTCCGTTGCCCCGGTAACCCGGGACGGCCGACCAAAGTGCCCTACCACTAACGACACTCTCTCTATCCACAACGATTTTAGTGCCCCTTTAACCGCTGCCTTTAAGGCAGGGAAATCACCCCTCGTTTGAATCGCCTCTCCAAGGCGAGTTCAACGATGCCCGGCGAGCGACGCTCCGCCCAACCGTTAGCGCGGGAACGCCCGCTGAAACCCTGTATGCTAATACATGTCGGAACCCAAAATTGGGTCCCGACCCGCCATTGCGTCTACCCCCTCGTGTTTGCTATCGTTCGGCCCCGTTCTTCGTCCTGGGACCGAATTTCACCCCGGCCCCTCGAGAATCCCTCGGGAACCCCCTGTCCCGCCTCCCTTCCCGTGCCCCTTCTTTTCCGCGTTTTCTTTTCCTTTTTTCTCTCTCTAACCGACTTCTTTGGTCGGTTGTCCCTGTTGTCGCTGTCGTCGTGGTTGGGTTGTGTGTGTCGTTGTTGTTGTAGTTGCTGTGTGGTTGTGTGGTGGTTGTTGTTGTAGTTGCTGTGTGGTTGTGTGGTGGTTGTTGTTGTTGTTGTTGTTGTTATTCTGCGTGTTTCTGGTGTGAACTTGAGCGACCTTCCTGTCGCTCAGGTCGCCTGTGTGTCTCATGTGTAGTGTGTTTGTGTGTTCATGAGTATTGTATATATGTGTGTGTATGTATATAGATATATACTTATACATATATATATGCCTATATGGACTCTACATACGAGGACAATGCAAAAAACAGGACAGACGAGGACGGACATGTAAAATTCTGCTAAATTTCTAAGTTTTACGGACGGACTGGACTAGGATAACTAGGAAGGACGGGGGGTATGTTTAGGGCCCTCCCGTGGGCTCCGGGAGTTCCTGAATAGGACCCCCGATAGCCCAACGGATACATAGGAATGTGCTGCGCCCCAGAACACGAAATAAGCTCGTTCCTACCTTCGGTTCCCCCCCCTTCGGGACGTCTAAAGACGTCCTGTCGGGACATTTGAATAGCTGTCAGCTAGGAATGTTAGGAATGTTTGGCTTTATCTTGTAAGCCGACATGTAAACGTGCAATGTTTGCACGTTTACCCATGGATCTGGTAGTAAAGATTTAGCCCCAGATGGTCTCTAAATAAGCTTAATTAGGTGATGGATGAGGCAGCTAACTCGCCAAATAGCTGGAATTTGACCTCAAATCGGCGAGTTAGCTGGCGGAAATTAGATGGATGAGGACCAGAAGACCAATCTGTCCTGAAATGAGGACAGATTTCCAGCTTAAATCCAAGTACTTTATATGAAAAAAGATTCAAAATTTCGAATTTGACGGGTGACCCAACCATTTATTAGAACGGCTGGGGGATAACAGTCGATTTAGGATTTGGCAATAGCTTTAAGAGATCTGAGTGATGATCTTCGGATCTATTCTTGACATAATTTTAAAAGTTACGCTGGAATGTAAGCTAAAACTCACAGATGGTCGACCTCCGAGTATTCGGAGGGTTCAAATTTGATGTCGGCGATTTCGATTGAAGCCGACTCTCTCTAAAGGGGACCCGGGGTTTACGATAGCTGTCAAAAATAAAATCTTGGGAATTTTTCGATTGGGCGCCCGGGTTGAACTCGAAAAAGTGGGCGTTAAAAGACCATCGCCGATTGGATGGCGACAAAATCGCCATCCTTCAACATAGCTGAAAATTTTGAGGCGACGACTACCGCATCGTCTCTTGGAATCAGTTCGACTTCGGCAGCGCGGAGTTCGGTCGACTTTACTGACCGGCTCCGACGCTTTAGTTTTATTTCATGGTTTCGCCTCGATTTTTGACTTTCTTGTGCTTTCGTTTTCTCGGTTTGGAATGGGATTCGACGTTGGAGGACCCGTGTAGACATCTTTCGTCTCACGGAAGGGGACTAGCAGTTGCTGTCCCGGATCGAACTTAGTAAGTCAGGCTGAGAGTCGAGAGCATGGGGGTTTATTTACCCCAGTTATGGTTGTAACAGACTGTTCAGCGAAAATCAATTATTTGCAGCATTAGTTGCCACGTCATAGGTCGACCTCACGTCCGTCAATGGACACCCCGATTTACATGCTGACTTGTTACACTCATATAGGTTCCTTGACAAACCTCCTCCAGTCGAGTTCCGTTTTGGGCATCCTGAGCGAGTGCACGGAAGGTGTTGAGTTGAGGACGCCAAAGTCGAAGTAGTTCTGATTCCCCGTGGTCATACGTAAGACAAATCAATGATGGACGCCTCTCGTCCATGTTTTTCATGACTTACTACTTTTGAGTTAGGGCTATCGAATTTTCCTGAGCTGACCACGGTAAAATTTCGCCACGAAACCATAGGGATTTGCTTACTTGCTTGCCTGTAGTTACGGTTATGGTTTACAAATTTTCAGCTTAGTGGACCGTTCGATGCTCATGCCGCTGCTTGAGCTCGGACTGATTTCGCAGTTAGGGACAGAGGACTAGCCTCTGTCGGGCTTTAGGAAGCCCCAAAATTTCGTTTATCAGTTTGAGCTAAGTAAATTTGGGGAATATAAAAGACTAAGCAAATTCTAAGTGACTTCAGCTTGAGCATAAGGTCTTGGCACTCCGTAAGGAGCAACTTTTTACTCATCATTGACGGATTTGCGGTATACTCTCGATTTGTAAGGATGAGCGTTTTGTACATTAATAAGGACTGAGAAAAAAGCCTCGTTTAGAGTAGATTAGACGGCCCGAGATCCCGACCGCCCCGTACAACCCCGCTTGTCAGCAACCAGGTAAATTCACGGCGATAAATTACCGTCTGCTGGAAACACCCTTGTCGAGCTATCAAAATCGCCAAGGTTCACAATACTATACGCTCGTGGTTAAGGTTAACAGTTAGATCGAGGAAAAGAGCTTTCCCCTAAAATGAACTGACGACCTAGCCAGTTGTCGTCCCCAGTTACGGTTGACGCTGTGAAAGTACGCTGTGGTACGCCAGGCTCAAAATAAAATCACCATATCCCCAGTGCAATAAAAGGGCTAATCGCGTCCTTTCGCGAATCGTCCTGACCCCGAACCGAGTAAGTGCAAAACCCCGTTTTCGTTTTGGAGCGACTTGATCGCTGAGTTTAGGCAATTTTCTATTTTATCACTGGTTGCCCGTAAGGCTATGTACTATGTATACCCTTGCTTGATTTTTTTCACTGTTGCTGTCTCTCTCCTTTTTCATTTTCCCTTATTGAGTTTCGATCCTGCACGGGGATTTTATGCCCGCTGCAGATATTTCTGTTTTATCCACTCGACTATCGAGTTCTGAGAAATTTCAGTAAAATTTTAGTAATAACTCAACTGCACAATTGCAATAGTGCAGTTGAGACACTGTACAATTTCGATGAGTACAGTGTATTAAGGCAATAGGATGAGTTAGAGAGAGTGAGGATGAAAAGAGAAGGGCAACCAAGAAGACAAGGAAACAAAAGAAAAGAAAGAAACCAACCAAAGAAACGACAACCAAAAAAGGGACGCAGACGCGTCCGCGGGCGGAATACCCGCGCCCTCTTGCCCGGCCGAGTCGCAGCAACGAATCGGCAGGCCTAGCCAGCCCCACCTAGGATCCTACTAAAATTGCTGAGACAACGGCTATTGGAAGGATAGAGAAGAATCTGGCCTCGGAACGGAATGCATAAGTGACTTGTTAGGGACGCTAGGCAGCATTTGTAGGACGGGAAATGCACGCGGACAGCATTTTATCTTTGGACCGCGATGTAGGCGACTCGTTAGTTGAACCCAGATTGGTAGCCTGTATTCGTTGACGATTATAAGTAATCGGTTGCTCTGACAGTGTAATGATGTGTACCATAGTTGATTTTTCTTATTCTGCAATTGAGTTTTATCTTGTACGGGAGGCCTATGCACTCCCCGTACCCGGATTCGTGCCCTGTCACCGTCCCTTCCCCGCATAGTTCTCGAATTGCGTGCATCGCCGCGCGTTACTAAGAGCGAATTTCGAAGCACGCCAGAACGCATGACCCGAGCGATAGCTGACTTAGTTCACGTGCAATATGGAACGCCTCGGGTATAGATTTTGGTCCGGTACATCCGGGAACGTGATCGCTCGCACCGCCCCGCTCCCCGACTAGACAATGACAAGGCAACGAACGGGTACGACCGCTTAAATCCTGGCTGACTTAGACGATCCTCTAATTGCCCATATACGGCTCGATATTGTAATGTACGTTATGAATAAAATCTTAAAACAATCAAATGGTTTGTCCCGTGTTATTTATCTCCTAGCGTGATAAGGACGTCCTCGAGGACGGGTCGACCCTTCGTGCCACGGCTTGCGGACGCAATTACCCCAAGCCCTGACACGAGCGGTCCACCGCCAACATTGACATAGTTGTGTAATGACGGTGCAGCGAGAATGGTCCACAAAATTATCTATCAAATTCACTCGGGTAATAGGCACACTCACGCCAGAGATCAAATTTATTAGGAAAACTTTATCATTCGCTGTAAACACAGGCAGGTTACCACGTTATAAATGAGATAGTCCGACGTTAAACGCTTCAGGGCATGTCGGAACCCTGTGGGGGCCACACGGCTACAACGGATAAAGCATTCGGCTTAGGATAAACTCAGGGGAACTTAAAATTCACATGGTAGACCTCAAACTTATCACGTATTTTACCCTCGGTTACGCTAGATCAAACAACTTCCATTTGATTAGGACAGGGAATATCGGTTTGACATTATGACCTGTGAGCAGGTTTCGGTGTCAACCTCCCTGGGGGACCTCAGCAATCATGCCGTGATACTAGACACGTGCGCAACTCATCGGGCGGGGTCCGAACACACCCCGTGAAGCGCGCCTGCGGCCTGCTAAGCTCCATAACTTCTTGGGTCTGATCAAGAAATGTGGATAAATAGGAAAACGTAGGGTCCGCCCTTGAGGTTATGATAGCCGGGGTCGTAAGGGCATGGTGTTAGGAAGTTGCGCCATGCAGCTGCGTCACCGTTATTACATATTTCCCTTTTTATTTACACTCTTTTTTATTTTTTATATTATTTTGTAGTTCTCTTGTTGTGTTATGGCATACATGACGGCAGGGGGGTCACCCCCACTAGGTCCGGACCCCCCCCCATAATTTTTGTTTTTCCTGCCCTACAAGTGCGTTAAGTTCGCATACGCAAACATAAGCCAGATCTCAGCGAATTGCGAGTGAGAAGGACAGCTGTTTTTATACTAATAGTCATTTTAAACTAAAATTTAGGTGCTAAATTTTCAGTTTTACCGTTCACTTCGATTAAGTCATTGAATTTGTTTTACTATTTTCTTGTTCATAAGGTTTTGACTAGACTGGATAGAACGGACCTATGGGTTTTGCGTGCTTGTGCTGTATTTCATGCTTTGCTACGAACTACCTCACGAGACGATGATACGTCGCAAATTTGAGTTATAGGTGTCATAGAAAATGGATTAACACTCAGTCCTAAATTTTATCACATGAAAAGTGAGAATCACTCGTTAACACTATGCGTTCATATAGAGACTGAAACAAAAAGCCATTCCATAAATGCCATAGCTATCTCAAATCCAAACCAATACCAGTAAACTGAAACAAGTCTTTCTGTTCGTAAAGTTATCTGTCATTCATAGAGACCTGTGTGTAGAAATTTCACGCCATAAATTTGTCCACGAAAGGATAAATTGTATTAATAAAAATGGTATCGTAAGCGCTTAACGGTTAGAGCATAACATCAGTAATCATATTAAAAATGAATTGCAGCTGAAATAGCAATTGTAGCTTTGGTCACAGCGAATATGGATACCTAATACAGCAAAGATTTTAGTGTTATTGCCGCAGCTACGGAGCTCACATGTTGTGCGACCAATAGATTGCTGTAAGCCATAAGTTTTCCCCGGACAGATGTTAGGAAGGTTATCCCCCTAAACGCCCGTATTTCCCCTGGGCGATAAGTGATATCCCCTAACCGGTAGCCGAACACAGTATCCGCCCCACCCCGCCAGGCCGGAGAGGGACGAGAGGTCAATGTCGACCCCCAAGTGACCCCGCTACCCTTCATGGGACCAGGAGTATGTATGCTTTTATAGATATGAGTTAACTTGGGCAGTATTTTGTTTAGCACGATGTTCTGTGATTTGCTACGTACAGCGTCATGGTTTTATGGTACAGAGATGGACGTTAATATTCATCAATACAAGCAGGAACAGTACGTAGCTTTGTGATAACGTGTTTCCGGAGCAGACCTTCGGCCAATTTAGTTTAGTTAATTTCAGTTCAATGACATAAACTTTTGGAAAATGGGGTAATTTGTAATTCTCGGTAAGGGTATCGCTCTTTTACCTTGTCATTTCTGGTTTCCGGAACTATTCAAAATTGATCAAGTAGATTTTCCATTAGTGAGTTTGTTTCAGTGTGCTGATTCGCATGATAACCAACTATATTTTATTAAGTCAAAATTGAAAGTTTTTAGGTGTATAAAGCCCGCTTTATGTGTCTCAGGGGTCCAAAAATCGAAAAACTGATGTTAGTGCGTCTTATAGGATAATACAATCCGCTTAATTGATTAGCGTGGTTAATTTTTGTCGGAGATTGTGATAAGGAGTTATGAGAGGTCGGCGTATCTTCGGAAAGGCGCCACTCCTATATAGCATATGGGTTCCAGAAAACGAAAAAATGAAGTTAGTCTCATACACAGAAGTTAATTCTACCCTATTGAAGAGGTTGATTTTGCCTCCACAGTTTATAAATCATATAAATATATATTTACTCTGCAAAAGAATTGAAGACTCCCGCTAGCCGGAGGCCACTTGCCGCGACGTAGTGCGAAGCAATCATATATGTATTTCATGCATGCCGAAGCAGGACTTGAGCGCCTCGGACCCCTTGCCCTCCCCTGAAGGGTTTGGTCTGCCCTTGAGGGTACCCGATACCCCTGATGCTCCCCCATCCCAGCCCCGTCACAACGGCGTGGAGTATATTGTTGCAAGAACTTGTAGAATCCGGTTATCCCCTTGTTCGGAGCGTCAGCATGTATGATGTATATATGGCTCGTTTACGATAAGTTGGGTGCAGACTGACATAGTCTTGTCCGGCTGTCAAAGTAGACTCAGTGGATAATGCTTTAGCACGAGCAAGCTATACGTTTTGCCTTGCAGCCGTACATAGCCCTCTGTATAAATTTGTCTACTCTAGGTAAATACGTAGGATATACTATATAGCACATACTATTTAACTTTTGACAGCGCTACATCAGGGTAAACTTCAAATTTTGGGCAAAGCTAAATCTTGATAGACTCCAATGTAAGGAATTCAAATTGTGGCTCGCGTTTTAGCTACTATCACGGGAGGCTCTATCGGACAAAATTCATGGTCAGCACAAGCTCTAAATGTTAAACCTCTTCATCACATAAAAGACTCGTTTTGTAGTTCGAGGTTACTAGAAAGACTATATGCGGAAACAATGAGACTGTGAGATTGTTGCACAAATGAGAGTCGTTTGCAAGCTGTGTTAACATGAACGCTTCTTTATGTAATGCCTATAAATATATATTTACTCGGTATGAGAACAGAATACTCGCACTGGCCGAAGGCCAATAGCCCCGAAATAGTGTGAAGCTGATTGAAGGTACTACCCACGCTGGCAGGATACCACTGCGCAAGAATTAGCGCGAAGGTGGCCGAATGCTACCTCCGTCCGTAGACCCCATTTCGCGGCAGTATAACTATGTTCAATAGATGTTTATTATATTAGAATATTTATAAAATAATTTATAAATTCGCCTATTTTGAAATTGTGTATGCAGAGATAATATATAGATGGCGATTCCACTACGAAATGCTAGATTAAATTGCCTACAGGTAAAGAATTTGTAAAGTGCTAAAAAATTTCATTAACAGTCATAATTGTTGTGTGAAATTTTATTTAAAAATTCAACTGAATCGTAATATTCACACAATCGATAGCGTCACCTATTTAATAGCAACCCATTATGTTGTAACTCATGCTTACATACATTGGAATGTGAACAATACGTTGACATCGCTGCTACCTAGTCGGTCAGTTATCAGAATTGCTATGCTGTCGTCTTCAAAATCCACTCCAAAGTAAAACATCACCGCACGTTCGTTTCGATTAATTCGTTTCGAATGGGTTTTAAAATTTGACTATACATTTTCACACAACCAAGCAAACCGTGGATTGCAAGATGCATGCAATATTCCCAAAAGAATTGGCATTATATCTTAGTCATATTCTAGGCTTTCTTAACCGAATTTCAATATTAGGTTATAAGTCTCCCCTTAATATACAACAACTGTTTATTGTGGAGACCAGTGGTTGGCTTATTGTATCAGTTTTAATTCAAATTTCCGCTTCATTTTGACATTATGCATCATTTACCTTAAGACGTGTGCGGCAGGACCGGATTTTGTCACTGGCTGCCGCGGCTCTAAAGCCAAGCTTGTCCAGCCGCGATGAGCCACTGTGATATTTTTTGGGCCGAACCAGGCCTAACAAATATAATAGCTGATAGTAAACCGCGGCTGAAAGTCACAAGAGCCGGAATCGGCTCTAAAAACCAGAAATATATGACGATAATGGAAAGTCGCGAAAAAAAAGGAAATTGATGATACATATGGTCATGTATTTGTAAAACGTCCTTCCAATTATACTAGCATAATTTTCATGTATGAAAGAGCGTGTTTTACATAGCTACTTGGTTGTCTTGTAAAAGGCGCTTAAACAAAAAATTGGAAAATAGCGATATTTACGTTTTTATTTTGGCTGCATTTATGCGTCTTACTTTAATTACTTATAATCTTGGGCTTAGAGCTAAATATTTTCCATGTAACACAAGCTGATTAACTGAAAGTAATAAATATTTTTTTCAGTAGTCCGTCCCGGCTATCAAACCCTGAGACATAGCCACTATCTACTCATACAAACATACTGGCGTAGCTTAGCTATTTATTTTATTTATGAAGGGCCGGGGTGGCTGTGCCTTGCTGTCACGAGCCGGAATTAGCTCTGTGACAGAATTCGGCCCTAGGTGCACACAGCATAAGGTAAATGATTCATTAGCTGAAGAAGACACACCGTGTTCAAAATGACAAAGATATTTAGGATATTTAGTTTTTACAATTAAAACAATAGTTTAAACAGCTAGCAATTCTAGCTCTAACAGGGCAAGACATTCCAAAATAACTTTTTTGCTCTACCATTTTCATTTGCGACTTACAACAACGTGATCTTTCGAAAGAACGATTCTCAACCTCATTTAAGAAGACTTAATCAAAGCATACGATATACCATGGACCACACAGCTTTGTGTACCTGCTGCCGACATTAGAAAATGGTTCTACATACGGGCGTTTAAACGTAGAATTCATAATATAAAGAATGTCGTACAACAACATAAATAAGTACTTTATACGGTACATGTGACGCAGCGATTTTCTTTTGTTCCATGTTGAGCGGTGCTGAACAAATAAATCAATTTCGGTTTCTTTGTTGATGACAAATATTTATATTTTTTCGTATTTCTCGTAATAACTTCATTTTTAAGCTGCAGCACTACATGAATACATAGATATTATTAGGCATAGATTTATTTCAGTATATACATACTTGTTATTTAAATACATACAAAACCAGTATGTATTACTCCTAAAGGAGTACATTTTCAAAAGCGGTTAATTTGCACTATTTAAAATGCGGCAGCATATTCCGATTTTCGTTGTCTGTATGCTGTAAATATTCATATCTTATATAGCATAAGTTTATTTAACAATTACATAATTAAGAACCCAATAGCGCAAACGACAATGCTATCATCGCGAAAACCAGGATAATTGCGATCATGTTTGCTGCCTTTTAACAGCAGATGGCTAAGGTAAATTTTTGCTTGAAACTCTGCTAAATATTTCACAAAATACAAACTCAACTACTGAGTAGTTTTGTGAACAAACTGCCGAAACGTTCTTAGCACAAACTATTGTCTAAAATTGAAAATTATTCTTCTCGATAATAATCTGATTTCCCAAAGAAATTTTATTCAAAGATTATTTACTCTCATTATCGATCGGCTTCAGAATTATTATCACAGTCATAAGCAAGTGGGTGACCGATCCAATGTTCATATAAATGAATTGGTTTCCAAAATTTCATTTCTAACGCAAAGTTACGACAACGGTTGTAGTAAATGCATCACACAGATCTAATTTGTTCATCGATTCGAATGTCTATCATTCACCTGTGCTGCAACGATACTGTCCGTCGCACGAGCAAGAAATAATTTACTTAGGCCATCTATACTACCCCCTTTCTGAGAAAGCGGAGCTGTACTTTTTAGCTACGAAACTACAAAATAAACTTAGTATATATGATCATAACATGGCATAATATTTAATTTTTTGTTTATGTTTTTGGAGAACCTTTTAGACAGTTTGAAGAATATTGGTCAATAATTTAGTTCCGCTTTCGTTATGTAATAAGCTTACTGCTGTTTCGTCGTTTGCAATGTGCGAGCAGGTACATTAACTGGAAATTGAGCAAAATTCGAAAAATTGCTGTTTGTTGGATGTTTTGAGTAAAAGCAGTAAGTTCCTTCCATATCCTAAAGTGTTAAGACGCAATTACATCGAAAGATATGGTGGTAAAAAGTTCGACTCCTCTCGCTTGCTTAGGTACGCAGAATTACCATTCATTTACACCTGCAAGGATTAATGAATGGGTCCTTTGCACGCAAATTAAGTGGAGTAGTGGAAATGCTGAAGTGAAAAGAATTTTTGGTAACATTTTATTGTTTTAACACGTGTCTGCTCTGCGCTTTTATAAAGTCTTTGATTATTAAAATTAGTCGATTAGGTGAATTGTGGCTGGTTTCTAACCGGGAGTATTGTATAATGCTGCAATCAGAAATAAAATCGTATTTGTTTGTGCCGAAAAACCTGACGGCGACATCAGTAGGTGTTTTTGCGTAATGTATGTAAGCGGCTTTTGTGTGAATCAACTATACCAGCGGGCCAAGGAGGATGGTGCGGAAACTTGGCCAAGACCACTGTGTCCTCAACAAAGCGCGCTTCTTCTATTAATTCGTAAGCATTGGTTTCTAAGCTTTGCACCTGTAACCTTAGGTGCCTGGATAAAATTTTTATCCAAATAAGGGATCGTGTGCTGTAGATCTGCTTGCAGAAATGCTGATTTAACTCTATCAATTGAGACTTTCTCTACGCAATCATTGATGCAGATGTTTACTGTTTTGTCATGTCTTACAGTTATTTCAAATGGATCTGTATATTGATCGCTGAGCGCCGACTTCGGGGCCTTAATGGCTCGTTTACGTTAAGTTGTGTGCAGTATGACTTAGCTTTGTCCCATAGTCGGCCGCCACTATTCGATTGTCAGTGCAAAGTCCCAGCTGGCTGTAAGGACGTATCTTCTAGCTTCCCAGATTGTTCGGTATTGCATTATAGTCGGCTTGGACATTGAAAACTGCCTGTGGAGTTCGGTCACACTATATTATAAATTTAACGTATTTTAAATATCATGTGAAGACCAAATTTCGAAATTGATAGAGCGCGAACAAAATGAAAAAATTCACCAAACAGTACTAGTGGCGATAAAAATCGATTGTTGAACGTTACAAGAAGTTTATATACAACAGTCATTTGTGACTGAACATAGAAAATCAAAGAAAATTTTGGCTTATACACACCATGTGAACCGCTATCTGAATATGCTCGACCGGTATTTGAACGATACATTTATTTTAATGCACAATATTCAACTGAATGTACAAAAGTACTACAGCAAGGTATCAACGTTAGCCACATACAGGATATACTATATTTTGGGCTTAATACTGTTCAGGCTTACAAGCGCGCTCAATATATATGTATAGCTAATCTGTCTGGAATGTCGATAACTGCATTAATCAGGTGAATTATATGATCCAAGCGCACTAGAACAACAAGTGGAGGCTGCCCCCTACAAATTAGGCTGGTTTGGGGTTTTCATCCTGCATGAAAAAAGGGGAGGATAGGAAGTGGACGAAGTAAATATTTTTGAGAAGGGGTCTGACCGTAGGGAATGGAACATATGGCCCACACGTGTTTCATCCAATCTGGCCTCAGAAGTGTTTTATCTTTTGGCTTGCTCCAGAGGTGTAACAGGTTGCCTCTACACATTTAAAATCGTTTTCGGGAGCGTAAAATCTGTTCATTTTAATGGTTTTTAAATATATTATTTTCATCGAACAGAAGAAAACGATTTTAGAACTACTATTATGCCCGTTTTAAACCAAATGTTTTCGAAAAACGTTCATCAGTCTTAAAATACATAAACTTAATATTATTCATGTACTACTATACAGCCTCGGTGTATTTAATATGAGTCAGTATACTACGCAGATGAATGAGTAAATACTAACACGACACATTTTATAAGCCCCGTTTGCTTGAATTTTTTGATACTTCTCATCTTGAAACAATTACAACAACAAATTACTATACCGCATTTCCCAAAAATTGTGCGCCTATTTTTCAAAGTAAAAATTATTTACGACAGAACGCTCCTGTACGCGAAGCAACTACAAGGATAATATTTACGTCTGGTATGCAAGTTATTTAATAAATATAACAGCCTGTGTCGACTCAAAATGTAAATTGACACTTGTATTCTGATTTGCTAAAAAGAGCATGTACTTATCATATATTTTTGCTTTTTGCAGCGCACGACGACCACATGTTCAAGACTAGTCATATATCGCGGTATATATACTTCAATGCAGGCGAGAACGGTTCTGAGTCAGAGAGGGGCAAGCTATGACATAACATCTGGGGGAACAAGATATGATAAAGAACTTCTGCTCGATAAGTGCCCATAATGGTAATAAGGTAACATCCTGAGGATCGTAAACCGTTGTCAATGTATATTTACTCTCCAACCTACGAAGGCGCCCGGAAAATTTTGGATAAATTGACAAAAATTGTTAAATATCGGGGTAAAATTGACAAATTTGTGTTATTTTCCAAAACGAAAGACTTAGTTTCTGGCAGGGGGGTTCGGGGTGACAGCTACCCCAATGTCCCCGGATCCATGTATAATTTACCACAATTTTATGAAATTTTCGTTAAATAATGGGGTTAAGCAACCATTTCAGGGCTCACTGTTGTATAAAGCTGAGTGGTCGTACGTTCATAGTACCTGTACATGCAACTTGGAATTCACTGTTTCAATTCACGCAAATCCGTCCTCAGCATTGGATTGCGGCACATTATTGCGACAAAACAAAATTCAATATTATATATTCAGGCTTTCAAAGATAAATTCGATATTATAGGTGGCCATGGGATGGGTTAACCATAAAGGGTCGCACCTCGTAAAGGCATATTACTCCTGCACCCAGTGCGGAATCCACTCGGAAGTTTTTGCATTTATAAGCAAAAAATTATAAAATTTCTATGAGTCGGGAAGGGTTTCCCTTAACTACTTCAACCCTCTTTCCCGGATTTGCGCTAATGACAGTTTCATGAACACTTGTCGAAATAAGGGAATAACTAAGTTGTTTACGGTTAGTTCAACAATTCTACTTTAAATTTTAGTTTTTATTGTAAAACCTCGATACATCTGTGTACGCTGATTAGATTTGCGTTAATTCTGCATACCGCAGTTAATATAATAACTACTGCAGTTAGTATAATAACTACTGCATTTAATATAATTACCATAAACTTGGGCCATCCTTTTAATTTCAGTAAAGTATATTTAAAAGGGGACATCTCGGTGAGCGTCGCTTCATATTGACAACAAGACATTGTGTAGCAAAATTCGCTACTTATTTGACGGCCCCTTTTAATCTAAATTCACCTATTTCAATTTATACAAAACGTCACCTCGTTCAAAATTTTTAAGTTTTAGTATTACGCGCAATTTCTTTTTCAAAAAATTTTACAATCCGACTGGACCGTGTGAACGATTGATAAGAAAAAACTGAATTTCGCTGTTTGGCAGAAAAATAAATTTGTTTTTAATGTAACATAAATTTAATTACTTGAACATGTAGTATATTTATATTAAATTTCACAAACCGGCATTAATTTAATAAAAACTGAGACTCAAATTGATACAAAATTTTAATGCATTGTCTTTAAAGAAAATATATCATCATATGTAAACTTTTTACCAATGAGTCCGAATCTGCAGTTTGCTTTACCCTAGCTATTGCGATTACTATGTTAGTTCACTCATTTTTTTGTATTACCATCATTTGTATTACTTAAAAAATTAATGGTATAAACAAAGTTATCATGTTACGTTTTCAGCAATATATAATTATATACAAATATTGTGTGAACAACCAAACAAAATTTTATATTTTGAGTCTCGGAAAATATAACTGCAAGGAGGTCACTGGCGTCGGATCAGAATTTTCGCTCTCATATTTGCTCTAAACAGAAAAATCAACGTAAAATATAATGTTTGTTTGAGAATTCTTTGTTTCTGAGTATTGGACAAGTGAATTCCTTAATTGTCCTTACATTAAAAGTTGTGTTTTTGTATATTGTTATAACGGAGCCAGTCAAATGAAATTTTTAGATGCTTAGAACGAAATTTAGAATTGACTTTGATCTTTGCTTTCGCATAAGGGCACACACCCGATTTCGAGGTCTCGAATATGATTGTGTATATATGATACCTAGGACACATGAAATTTTCAACATCTCATACTAACATATTGGATATTCGCCACTTAATAGAGCGGGATATTCATTCATATCGGAACAAAATTTCGAAAAAAAGTTTGTAATTGACCCTTGATCCTGAATATTGTTATATACTTATCTCGCGAAGAGAAATTGTGCATGTCTTATTTTCATTCAATTGATAGCCGGATCGCTATATTGCAGTATATATGTATGGGCTTCTAAGCCCTTCGTTTTTCTCCTTTCCTCCTCCAATGCCCCATACGGCTTGTTTAATTTGTTATCTTTTCGTTCATCACATGGAGAGGACGATTGAGCAGCTACGGTTCGTTGTAGTTTTCCGTGTTATAGAGGATCCAATTTTGGCAAGTTTTCGCAATGTCCACCAAGTCTATCACAGGAATAAATAAAAACAATATCTCGGCAAATAAACTGGGAACGGGGAACATAGTGTTACCGGAGATAAATTCGACATAGATCCCATTTCCATGCACTATCTCTTAAGGAAAAGGCACGGCCAAGCAAAGCTCAACCAGCAGGGAGCAACTCCTTGCTACTCACCTAAATAAGGATCATGAATTTGCAAACGAAATATTACACAAATATTACAACGAGTACACAGAAAGAAACAAAAAGTACATATATGCACTTTTTCTTGTCCCGTAGGGTATTTTATTTACTACACAGGTAGCACAGCTGCCACGGCAATGCCGTTGAAACACCTGTTGTTTGGTTCATAAAGAATTTCTTCGAATACTGTTAGCATTGCTAACGTGGTTCTTTACCGGCTTTATACACGTAAGTATATTATTTGTCACGTTGGCATAACGTACGTTGAGCACATAAGTTTTTTATTTGCCAAGCTGGCATAGTTGACAGAGCTTTGTTTATATTAGTCTACTATGGGATATAACACATATACTTATGTAATGCGAAGCCTGGCTGGTATGAAAGAAAGGTTTTTGAAAAATGTCTCGTATGCATATATGATTGTATGTTTCTTTTTATGTATATGTGATTGTATATATGCGCATATATAAGTGTGTACACATACTGTGTTGTGGAAACGAAAAGTTGGATGTTGTACTTGGTGGTTACTATTTTATTATTTTTAACAGCTGAATTAATGGAATTCTATTTTAAATTCATGAATCGTACGAGCCTTCCATAAGGTTCGTAAGCGGTTTTCCAATTGGCTAGAAAAACAAAACTTTCTATAAAAAATTTATTTCTCGACGGCAGGACTGGACGAAAAGCAAGAAATATAGCGTCACAAAAGTACTGACAAATCAGAGTAAGATGCAAGCGAAGTACGTGAGTAGATAGAAAATGGGGGTTTTGTCCCCCCCCACATATGTGGTGGTGGGTGGGGGAGATATATATTCTAAATGACATCAATACTAATAGTGATTAGTCAACATATGATCAATATACAACAAAATAAATAGTTGCAACCGTTGCTTAGCAACAATAAATTACAAATATAAACAGATAATGTTTCAGCTGATATCTGAGTTATGTATATGCGCTAGGATATATGCTTTTGATGCTATATGTTGTCAGAAATGCTATATTTAGATCCACCAAATTAAGTGGATGATGCATGTAGTTTTTCGATTTCAAACATGATGTAGAAGTAGTAAGCATTTGTTTACGTGAGCGAATGACATCATCGTAGTTTCAGCTATAGGTGACCAGAACTATTATAATGGAATTGAACAAATGACATCATTCCATCTGTTTATATGATAGCATATTGTGTTAAAAAATCAAAAATGTTTTAGGTAGGTCAAACATTGCAGAAAACCGATATATAATTTAATAATTGGAGATGGAGAACCATAATATCTATGATAAACTGATTCACATCGTTGATTAAGCATCGTTAGGAATTATTTATTGGAATCTAACCTTGACTCGGTTTGGAAGGGAAGCATTTTATAATCTGGATGCACAGTGCAGGGTTATGTAGCTAAGATTATGGAGCTGTTATGTTTAAAGGCTTTTTAAATATTTGATTCAATCACCAAAATTGGTAAACGTAGCTTATTCTTCCAATTACCATTTATACATTTCTTTCATTTTCAATGAGATGGCTTACATAGCTGATAATTTATAGGTTATACTTTAATAACTTTTTAAGTAATAGTCGAAACCCTAAGGGAATTTATAACTATTGGTTGCATAACACGCAGGTTTCATTTTTGCTATTTAAATAAACCTAGGTTACATAGCTAATGTAACCTACGTGGTCCTAGGGGTGTTTAGAACCACCGTAGATTACACACAAACTACAACAATGGTAGCACCAAGGAATATTTTAACTTATGAGCTTAATCCTAAGGCCTTAATGTGTAACGCTTGTAATGCAGGTATTTTATTTCACACACTTCAATAAGTTATAAATTCTACACACATTAAACAAATAAACGGCTGAACCGTACTCACCTTGATCGCGCAGCTTCTGAGGCCGACTGAGGCCCTGATCTAACTGCGCAACCGCTTAAATACCCGAGCTAGAGGTGTACTCCTAATTTTCTCCCTATTTATTTCTCTAAGTGATCGAAATTACATAGTAAAGTTTTCCAAGTTTTACTCTAGTTCCACTCCCCTAAAATTCCCTCTTAAACCTAAGTGAATTTTAGTCGTTAGAGAGTAAGTTTTTATAGATTTCCCCGAATTCCTAAGTATAAACAAATTTTAGGATTTTAGTCGAAAATCCAGCAGATACACATACACATATCCGCTAATGTAGGCCTAATGCTTAAGGCACCCAACCCTTACACTCAAATTCGATATATTTAAATTCTATGCCTTAGGCTCACATGAAACTCTTGTAAATTCGTTTCTCCTATAAAACTCCCTGAAACTTAGCTAAGTCTCAAAATTCTCCTGGACCATGTATAAAAGTTCCAACACAATACGAGATACATCAAGTGCGCATAGAAATGTAAACACACGACAAATGATACTGCATACATACACTACGTTCCAACATACAACAAATTCATAAACTATGTGTGACAAACATACACTTCGTATAGAAATAAACATATACATATACAATACATATACTTTTGTATACAATATTTTATAACAACAATGTAGACTGTAAACACACAATAAATGTATTGCACAGATGGTAAACAAACAAACAATACATAAGGGAAGGAAACTGGGCCATGTGAAATGGCGTTAAGAGCGTCGGCCCGTCGTGTTTGGGGTTTACGACCTAATACGTCCCCCCGGGTTCACATGAGGGAATTTGTTTCCCAAGACAATACCTCGTTACATTACCCCCTCCTACGCGTTAAAATTTGTCCCAAATTTTCCTAACTTTTTCCCTTTTTCAAAAGTTAATATGCCATTATCCACATCGCAAACAACAATCAATAAAATGCAACCATTCACTCAAAATTCAATTACTAACAAATCAATCAAAGCAACCATTCATTATACGGCAATAATTTATATCAGTCAGGGTCTTCTTTTAACGAAATAGTCCTTTTTAACCATTGTCCATAGGCTATCGAGTTGAAACCAATTAACGACCGCACAATTAATCACCACCGCCATGCTGAACTATACTTGCCCCCAATTCACGCCAATTGTTCCTTATAAAATATTGCACCAGCCATATAACGATTCCAAAGCCATATCGCACGTAATAAATGAACAAACCACCGCCGGAGTACAATTTGGCGTAGATACTGGTCAATTTACGAGTGACTGGAGGAAAAGTAATATATTTGGCCAACAGTTGCATTTGCAGATAATTGATGTGTTCAACGGAAGAATCACCATTCACAAACAACCATCTTTCGTACACAATACAACAGCGTGTTACGAATTTGCATTTCACGATCAGTGTAACATAGAACACACAAACAAAAATACACACTAAAAATATAT
>JASANE010023942.1:0-13192 GCA_030248225.1 Trileptium ribeirensis | reverse complement strand
GGGTGTCTTTTAAAGTAGAAAATTGCTCCGCGACTACCGCGGGGGGTTGTGTAGGTTGTACAAATAATTGAAAGTAAAAATTTTAATTTTGGTTTTATAAAGTTCTTCGTTAGAAAATATGTTTATATATTATTGTGCTTGTTCTGATGAAATTTAACACACATATCTGGACTAAATATTATATCAATATCAATTTTAATAGCTGTGTTTTTTGTGTTGGTCGGCTTTCAAATAAATAGTTTTATATATTAAATAACGACTTTTATATGGTTAAAAGTATAGGTAGATATTTAATGGCGATTATATTATTATTATTATTATTACTTTTGGGGCTATCTGGCTTAGATGGTCCCAAACATGCTGCTCAGGCAATACATAATTTGAACTTCCAAATTGGTCAAAGAGCAAGAGGTCTTCGTTTTATCATCTCAAATGGCCACAAGTACACGTTGGGTAACACATATACTCAACACGGCGTAGCCAGTAAGCCGAAATTCCACCCGGCCGGCCGGTTTTTCGACCTGCCGTTGTACTGAACAGGTTATCATGTTGTGATGTGACAGTTATATTAGGTACAGTTTGAGTTTGTTATGTGTTGTATAAATAATTACACATTTTATTTAAAGTTTACATCGGATTCGTCTTACCATATTTAAGTAATAAAAATTGCGTCACGCACTAGTCCACTGGGGGGGGTGGTCAAGGAGTCAAGACACAACGAAAATTGTTGTAGATTTGGTCTTACCGCATCCAGTTACTCTAGAAAACATCCACTTTGTCCTATCCCGTACCAAGAAATTTTTGACCTAATTTTTCAATTGTATCAACCCTTGGCCAATAAAAGTTGAAAATTTTTTTGTGAATTTGATGAATTGTGTTACCACTATACAAAGATCGACGAGACAAATTCAAGGATGTCATTTTTAGCTTAATCAGAGCATCTGTTGCGTCAGTTATGCGCTATAACGTGTCAACCGCACTAAGGAGCTGTGCCCCAAGCTGTGGCCTAACCCTAAAACTTGAAATAACTTTGTTATATATAATAATATTTTCTGTTATCACTACACCGTCGGGGGCCGCCGTCACCCGAACCCCCCGCACTAACCTGCTGTTTTTTCTAACGACATAAATCACAAGTGCGGACCATCTAGACAATTGATCTTTTTGCACATTTTTAATTTTAATTTTGATTTTTTCCAGATCTCTTATCCTTATATACAATGTACATTGATACTGCCAGATCTGCCTCCTAGTAAGCAATATCACATAGCTCCGCCTAATCAAGTTGTAGATTAAGCACAACTAATACAGAAAAATTATATCTTCATTGGACTAGTATTATCATCCAGTAGTCTTAAAGACAGCTTAGACCTCTTTTCCCGCTTACGTTTAATCGCCAATAGCGAAAGTTGTGTGTCTGAGCAACAGTGTTACTTAGCTGAGGGGAACATCACTAGAAATGACCCATACGAATGGCGATGCTGCGATCATAAGAATTATCGTAACAGGTATTCATTCTATCAGGCAGAACTAGTTTTTTCCCGAACACCATATCACATTAAAGCAAGCAGTGCTTCTAATAGCTGCCTATCGCAATAATTTGAAAACTACCTGGATTATCAAGTAATTTAATATAACTAAGCATACCGCAGCCGAGTAGTATGCCTATAGCCGAGACATAGCCGTCGCATTCGAACGCGGCCATCCGCAAAAACTCACGATTGGTGGCCCTAACATTGAATCTTTTCGCCAAAAATACAACCGTGAACAACGGCGACATCAGCGCGGTTGCGTTATGGGACTAAAATTAAGCGTAATAGTAAACGTTATCCCCTATTTTTTGTTCCGGACCGTACTATCCCGATGCTTATTCCCATAACTGTCCAACACGTTCGACCCGGCTCCCGAATTCTAACAGACTGCTTTAAAATCATCATCGGCTGTTTAAGACAACTTCTGTATCCCTATCAATCGCACATCCTGCCGGGAGCCGCAACAGTAAACATTTTGTGAATCCCGTCGCCTTTACGGTGCACACAAACTTCAATGGTCTTTGGGAACGACCCAAGGATTTCTTCAGAGAACGCCGTGGTGTCAGGCGTGAATTATTCGATCGATATCTGATGGAATACACATGGCGACAACAGCTAGCCGACAACTTGCAAGGCGTATTTCTGCAACAGCTCAACAATTGGTAAATTTATAAACCTAAGTTGGTATAGCTTGACAAGCTGAATCTAGTGATGTTAGTTTTGACTAGATCTAATAAAAGTATTCTAAGTTATGACCAAAAACTATCGAAGGCTGAGAGGCTCAGCAATTGAACAGTTTTTGGCCATAACTTGGATACTTTTATCAGATACAGTTAATTGTAACACCATTAGACTTAGCTTGTCAAGCCACGTCGAGTGGTGGGTAAAACTCCAATTTTTAATAAAAAAGTTTTTTGGGTTCCCAAAGGCCTTGGGGCAGAAAAAATATAAAAAAAATTTGAAAAATTCAATTTTTTGGCTGAAATGATCAGGGGAGGTCTTGAGGTTCACAAAAATATCAAAATTTACAGAATCTGACCATTTTTGGGCAAACGCGGACTTGGGGGGATTAATAAAAAGAACCGAAATTTTTACCAGGACTTTGTGAATTTCCGGATGGTTTACATTTTTCCGGCTGGCTTTCTCAAACTGGTAATCAGATGAATTGCTTTGCAAATTAAATTCAGCTGTGAACATCATACCACAATTAATAAATGCATTTATTTGTAGAAGAAAATATAGTGATAAATATAAAGACACCGGAAAATATAAAACTAAACCTCTCGATCGCACTTCGGTAATCCCGATTCACAGTTACACTCAATACGTTTTCTCTAGAGTTATTAAAAATATTCTTCATTGAACTGCTCCTAGGTATGCATCTCTCGAGAATTAGTTTTTTCAAAATTTTAAGATAGCGTTCAACAAAAAAGGTGTGAAAAAATTGATCATTATATTCCGACAATCTGCAAAGAATTCTAGTTGTGCCCCTAAATTCCCTGATAGATTTTTCATCTCAGTCAAGAATGATTTTGAGTATAACTGTATTTTACTGAATTATAAATGAACATAATTGTAGATATAAAAATAATATACAGAAGTCATATCGTAAACCATTAAATGTAGGTATCGTATTTTGGCTAAAAATTGCATAAAAATATCACATTATTTTAAGGGACTATATAAAACAAATAAAGCGACAACATATGTGAAGTGAAAAATATGAATAAGAGGCATAATATGGGATAGAACAATTTTGAGCCAGGAGACAAGCGGTGTTTTTCAAGTACTTTTTTAATCAACAGCCTAAAAGATGTAAAAAAATATTTTCGTTTTTACTTGCGCAACAAGCACTATGAGTGTTCGGTTAGTAATTTTCATTTTATCCTAAATCTATTCATCAAATAGTTAGCCAATTAATCTATATGGTGTAGCCGGTTGGATCAAGTAAACGTTGCGCAAAATTTGCTTATTACAGACGTTTCATGGAAAATATGGACCAACTTCAACGGCTTTCGTCTTCTTAACCATTATGGAGAGTGTGGCTCCTCATGCTCCTGCGCTCTTGTATTATTAGGTTTGTCGCTGACATCTGGATTCATAAGCCTATTTCTGTTAACGTACGCGCTTCTTCAAAACACTTATGTATTCTAATAATATATTTTACATAATAATTAATTGTAAGTATACTCCGTATGCTGTTGGTGTCTGTGATAAATTTAGCAATAAGGAGGCATTCGGTAATGAAATCATATATATAAATTAATATATTACAGGTTTTTGTTCACAATGTCACAGAGAATCACCAAATTTTATTTCTTTGCAAAGAGCAGTTATGCGCAACGTGTTTAAAGATCTAGGCGTATCCGGAAGCCGAGCGTCACATATGATTTGTAAGGTACAAATATCACATTAGGTTATAACTAATGTAATAAAATGAAAGAACACAGCGAAATCATTTCACTTCACATCAGCTGAAGGTTTAGTTAGTAACAGTGCCGTTTCAACATACGCGATAGGAAAAATAGATCCAAATAATTTAAAAGAAAATAAAATAGTTGATTCGAATATTTCTTTCAACAGGGTCACTTTACAAGTTTAGAATTGTCCACAACTCAAAACTTAAAGGAAATACTCATTTTATATATTTAAAATATTTCAATCTTAAAGCCTATATATAATAGTTAACCAATTATTGATCACACCCTAATGTGAGAAAATTTGAAGCTCGAACAATTTTGTCTCTTAGCGCTAATACTTTTCGAAGTGATGGTTAAACGGACCTATTAATGGATCAAAATGTATCGCTGCATGTCAAACGTTTGTGTAAGCTAACTTAACTCAAAGATATTTACCGTCTAACAGTTGAAGCGACAAAATTAGAATCGCTCAAAACGAAATTTTAAAATTGCGAATCGATCGTTTAAAATACGTCGCTGTCGATTTGTGTTAGCATTACGCGGTTTTAAGAAGCGCGGTTCCATCGTGGGAAATAATTCTAACAGAAAAATGTCCCAGTGTACACACATTTGTGTAATCGAAACGGGTTTGTGTTGCTATGCATATATAACATTAAATCCACAAATAAAGCTTCAATTTTGGTTTTGGTTTCTCAAAGTTGTATCATGTCGAACGATTTCAGGTGTTTCAAGTATCAGTTGCACGTAGGTCTAACATGGATTTGCTAAAATAATAAATATATATCATTATATACGGACACAAATTATACAACATTTTGAAAAATGTTGGTATTGAGCATACGTCACTTTTTCATGCAGCTAAAATCTAGTTGTAGTTCCACATGCAAACCGAAATTGCAATATTATTAATATCCTACGAGATGGCCTACGGCATAGTTACCGAAGGTCTGCAGGATTAGTGTGTATAGTCTCGGCTAGGAGGGCATGGGAGTAGCCAAAAATTTTTCCAGTGTCTCCAGTTATTTCTCATAAGCTTCGCAATTGTCTCCATTTTCCCTTCAAATTGTTGTAATTTCGCTCATAAATCGGCAAAATTTTAGCGCGCCTGCCAGCAAGGGGTTATTTATGTCGAAGGAGGTAAATACAGCTTATAAGTCCGACCCATATGGGGTACCCGCTACACCGATGATCACCTAAAAGTGTTTACAATTACGTAAGTTCACTGGATTGTTTATTTTTATATCATACGTTTCTTTTCATGATATACTAAAACCAAGACCAACAGCAACATATGATGCGCCGTAAACTGATGCTGCATGGCGCAGTCCAGCTCCACGCTGAGTGCAATCAGTTGTTGGCTGTAAGTGGGATGAGACGCGTGTAGTTCCAAGCACTAACTTATCCTTGCCTTACAATTGTAGAATTGTTTTGTTTGCTTTATTAATTTTCTACCCAATAACTACTTTTAATACATAATGCTTTTCTTTGAATATTGAACATTTTTGTTTTTACTTCAAATGCAATGTTGACATGTTTGGTTACCTTTTACATTATAATTATGGTTATTGGCTTGTGTACACAGAAATACTAAATACCGCCTTCAATAAATAAGTTTTTTTTACGTTGACCGGTTAATGGATAGCTATGTAGTTGAGAGACAGGCAGTGAGAAGAAGTTTTTAGTTACCAGTATTTATTTAGGCACTTATAGTGGACCAACAGGTTGTGAGAACTAGCCGCCGTCTGAGTGTTTTTGACTGCAGTGGAAATACTTGTAGTGATACGGGTACCAGTGGTGCATTACGACTTCTCAGTGCGTCTCCAGGACAGCCGCTAGCTTTCAAACAGACAAAACTTTCCATAGTTGATGTTACCTTCAGGATGAATGTCTGGGTCTGTTTGGTTCTACCGTCCAAGAAATCAGAGGGTCAGCTCTTCTGCAAAATTTTAAAATTGGACCCTACACCAAAATCAAAGGCAGCGAATGGTTTCTGTGCAATCGCAACGACTACTTCTGGAATACCGTCATATACTAGGTGTCTGGATCAAAACCATGTTCAGCAGTTTTGCATTGTCATAGCGAACATGGCGACCACACAATTCTTCTTCGGTTTTATATCAACTAGTATTATTAACAACAAATACTGCTATATTATTGAAATTGGCCCAGTAGGAACCTTTTAACCGCACTGTTCTCTAAAGCCGGTTAACACCACAGAATGCTTCTAAACTGGGGCCGTCCCGACCGACATCTATGAAATGAAATTGCGTCGTTAATGGTACCTAAAAATTATCATTATTATTATTATGGTTTAAGATGGTTAACTGGCAAAACTGATGCACCTTAGCGTTGGAACTCTAGCGGAGCATCTGGCAGTAAAGAACATTTATGTTAATGTCATGTTAAAATTATACGATATATAAGAAGTATGGCACCGCCTTTGGGGTGCGACCTAAGGATGGCTTGATTGCACAATAAGTGTATATGTTTAAAACACAATCTATTTTCGAAAATGTGAAGTTGGAACAATACAAAACTCTGTTCAAATGATAATGAACGTCTCGATCTGTAAACATAGGACATTATGTGGGACTAGCTGTCTAACTTAACGTGAAATAAAAACGAATACAGCTTTCAAAACACCATCACAAAGTGCCAATTATTCGAATGAATAACTTTGGACCATCCTACATTGATACTTTTGTAATGGTCTTGAATCAGCGCTTGGCGCCAATGTTTTAACTCATAACTGGGACCGCACATTATCGACGTAGTCAACTAAGAGTTATTAAGCAGAATGGCAATTGAAAGAGATTACAGCGCTCAGAATTATCGGGAATCGATGACTACTTTTCGGGACACTAAGCTGATTGCGTCTACCTGTAAATGTCCATAATCATTCCGAACCACTTTGATGTTGCAATTCGATACAGCGTAAGAAATAGTTTTCTAAAATATATTAACTAAACTGTGAATATCGTAGATAACCTGTCCGGCCAATGCTGCAACAGCCTTTGTGGGTCCACGATGATGATGGATGTATCGCTTAACGGTTGTAGTTGTTTCGTCGTGCTCCTTCAGTTTTTCTTCGAAGTTTCTAGTACAACGTCGGCTGCTGCCATCGAGAGTCATTGAACGATTGCCGCTGTCTGGTTCTTTCGAATCAGATGAATTAGTGTGAATGCCATTTTGAACTGTTGCCATTATACGACGTTGCTGTCTGAAGAATATATCAAGGAACTCGTTGTGCTTGGGACGAAAGCATTAATTAAGCCAAGCAATAAAAACCTTAATATTAAGTATTAATTAACTTTAAATTGAATATTTTATCAAGTGCACTGACAGTATCTAACAATTTTTTGATCAAGATATTGCCCTTGCCGCTAAGCAAGAATATTTTGACGATTGTAATTAATACTCATTTTCAAAACAATATACATGCTTTATTGGAATCGTTGGTTTCTAATGCTTTGCAAGCGTCAAATTCTCGAATAACTCGCATATTCACAACATTGGATGTTCCGAACGCGTATGTGATGTGTCAAGTGAGCTATCGTGACCTTTAACAATAAATCACAGTTCGTCTGTACTTAATATACCTATTTGCTCGAACTCTGCAGAAGTCGTTGCCATTAATGGTCATAGCTAGCAATGGATCTAGACAGTGCTTGTGCTGGTATACGTATGTTTTGGTAGAAATATCAAAATTATCATCGTTTACAGCATAAAATTCGCAAAACCAATAATCAAAATTTGAATGTTTTAATGAAATTTAACAAAATAGATTACATAGCTAGCCAAATTTTTTCAATAGGGTAAATAAAACTACCCGAATTCAAGTTTTATGATTGCGTTTATATCTTAGTGCTCAGGTGCAAGGGTCAAATAACACCATATAAAAACTCAAACAAGCCCGTTTTCCTGATGTTACCGTTTGTATCTGGGTTTAGCTCAGCCGGGGAACTGGGTTAACCCAAATTTTTACAGCGCATATGACCTAAGATGACAGAAATAATACTACTTCGAGCAACGCTCATGCAGGAAAACAGGTCCAGGTAAACCTAAATTTTAGGGCCAAATCTAGGCTGATTTCGTTGTTACAACCTATAACCAGTTAACGACCAATCCCGCTTGGCGACAATATTCACAATCTATGCCACCACATTGACTCCTTGATGCATCGTGACTTCTTTCTTATAAGAAGAATTGCCACCATTCATATCTCACTTCTTCCCTGTTTTTACGTGCACAAGTGTAGAGCGATAAAACAATCAAAGTAATGCAACTAAGAAAAATGAAAGCAGTGTTAATAACTGAACTGTCTCTGCGGAGCGTCTAGCTCCGGTCGTAAGTAGAGGTTGTTCAATCCTTGCTGATCAACTGCTGCAGTTGTGCGCAAATATGTAAACATACCTGCTTATAGGTATAATCACACAACACCAGAAAAAGTGTACTGACATCCATTAATGCATTCTGGAGTTATAGATGTTGCAATAAAGATATAGAAATTTATCATAAAACAATTGTTTTCGTTGTTGTCGTTGATTAGAGAATCTAATATGTGGAATTACGAACGGTTCATGTCTGCTAGCCGCCCGTCTGCTAGCCTTTCCCAGTATCGCGCATAACAGGCAAAATCATACAGAGCAAAAAATATATGCGATAAAGCACATTTTTGAAACAATGCGCACTTGTAAAACGTTCGCCGAGTATTTGCATCTTCTGGTTATTATAGATAATATATAACTCATATCGCAGATCTGATACAAAAACCTCATAGTAGCCAACTCCTTTCAGGTTGAATAAATTTATAATTTTAATTGGAAAAAATTTCATCGTCTATTTGACATTTACACTTGGAACAAAAAGTAAAACAGTGCTTTTTGTGGCAGGCAACTTCAGCTGCGTTGGAACGCACAGTAAAATGCACAACTGGCAGTTTGAAAAATGCTGAAACATCTAGCGCCGATTTTTTACTTTTTGTTTTTTTACAAAATCTTATAAGTTCAACACATTGTGCGTTTACACGTTCACATTTTTGCTCAAAATTTGAACTCAAACGTTGGGCTCGAAATTTATCAAATTTTGAACAAACTTTCAATAAATTTTAACTGTGATTTGCAGTAGAAATTATGAAAAATCATGATGCCTCAAATTTTTTGAAATGTTTTGTTAAACATTGAGTCCAAAATTTTTATCTCTATCTCTCTTGAGAGATATCTATCTTGCTAGCTAAAGCCAAATAGTTTATAGCATGAACAGTGTTCACACCTTCAAATTAATCAAAATAAAAACTGCTTTTAAAGCACTACATCATATTTGTATAAAAAATTAATTGTAAAATTGTACCACTCTTCTTACTTCAGCTCTTCTTCCCTTCGCTTGAGCTCGTTAACCTCGCGCTCAATACGTGTCTCGACCGACACATAGGCATCGCCGCGTTTACGTCCAGGCCCCAGTGCGTGAACCATAGGCGCACCTTCTTTCACAATAATTCCGCCCCTTATACCCGGAGTGAAGGTATTTGCTTCTTCGTGCTCGCTAAAATATATTCCGTTGGCCGCATATGACTGCTTCGTCTCACCTGCAATCGTAGTATTCGAATTTTCGTATGATTTTAAAAATCGCTCATACGCGTCTCGCGGCAACAGTCGTTGATGTCGCTTGTTTGCTCGATCGTGGTTCCAGTTTTTACCAGACGAGTTTGTCACTGTTGTTTCCGTTGTTGTAGTAGTTTTTGTAGACACCGGGCTACACAAACTCGGTTCGGTTTCCAAAACCGGCTGACTGATTTCGACCACGTCGTAAATGTTCGATGATTGCCACATATCTTCTGGATAAAAAAGAAATATTAGCCATTTGTGACTGTTTTCAGGCTGTGATATAGTTTTCACATTGTATCAGACAATGTAAAACAAAACCTCACTGCAAACGCAAAGTCTAACTGCTCGCACAATGCAGTATTTTATAAATCCGATCGTTGAAGTCCGCTCATTAGCCGATAGTAGAGCACCCCAAACGTGTTAGATCCTTCAAATATAAAATACGAAATTATAAAAGTATACTAGCTTTTGTAGACCGGGTTCAGTCAAGACATTTTTCTGGACGCAAGTACTGTCATCGACATTGCGCCGAACCAATAAACTCGCAACAAGACCATGTGCAATAACCTCTCTGAAATTAACCAAGCCTCTCCGTATAACATTCTTTTAACATAATATGCATACATGCACGAGGTCCCAGTGGGGATAGCTAGACTCTGCGTGGGAAGCCTTCGATCTTCCCATGGCGATTGACCGCTTAGCGGGGGCGTCTGGTGAATAAATCTTCGAAATTGTTTGCGACTCGAAACTGTTCTAATTGGTACTAATTTTCTCCGATTTTTGCCAATATTCCCCTGATTTTTGCCACTTTTTCCGCAATTTTTGTTGCCAATTTTGCCAACACTATTCCGCGGCGGTGGCGAGGGTGTTGCAGAGGGCGGGTGTTCGGGCAACCTGCCAGTGGGGGATAGACGCTCACCAGGGGCGGGTGTCCAAGCCTCAGGTGATAATTACCCCATTCTCCGTATGTCAATTTTGCAAAAATTCTCCATCGGAAAGGAGATGGGCGGGGGTGGGTGCCGAACCTCAAAAGGGCGGGGGAGGAGTGCCGGGCAACCAACCAGAGGGGATCGGCGCTAGCCTTGAAGAGGCGTCCAAGCCTGAGGAGGATACTCCCCCTCATCCCATATGAGCATGTTTGCATAATATGCTATAAAATGAGCTATCTGCTGATATTGCTTGTATGCTTCCCTGTAATCCTTTCCTTCGTGTACAATTGTGTATTTTGTTCAATGCTGAGCAACGCTTTGCCGTGGATTTGATTGAACTCATACCGTTTCAGCGAAAGACTTTTACGTTAGCCACAACGCTATTTAGAAGCTGTTGCTCAGTTCCTTAAAGAACCTCAAAAAATTAGCGAACAACGCACGTGCAACGATTAAAACTTCTGTTGTAGCTAAAACACTGTATATCTGTATTCCAGTCAACTTAGCATTCATACTGATGCCATATAGAAAAATATTTGAGTATATATATAGATGTAAAAAATATACGCTACGCGAAAAACTGGATTTTGACTAATGGTTCGTATGGCGTTATTATTTCATTTTAAACGCTGGATCTTAAAACACTAATCAGTGATAAAATTCTATTTTGCGACTAGTCTCACTCTTTGTAATTACTATTAGCCAGTTTAAGCTTCAAAACTTAGAATTAAAACCCGGGTTTTCAACTAAGTAAAAGCAAGAGTCTATAATGAATTTTAATTATGTAGGATAGTATGACACTCGGCCATTCCCATGTTACGCCTTATCCGATGGTATGGCTGCTTTTTGGCTACCCCTAAGGATTCTAGATTAGTGCCGCACAAGCTCCTTTGAGGGGGAGGACCGGGAAAGGTATCGGCTACTCACCATAGTCCTTTGGGGGTACCAGCTATCAGGTCGCCAACAACTAATCAAATTCAAGCAGGAGGAGCAATCATCGGAGACTCTTATTGCTGCTTTAATCTGACTAGTTTTTGGCGATCCGATAAATACTACCGCCAAGGAATGTCGAGGCAGAGGGATAGCTGATAGAAGAACCTAAAGGATTAAACCTAAAAACGACGACATTGTATGACAAGGGAATGAACATGACCATGACCAGGTGTTATACTCACTCTTTTACAAAATGTTTCATTACGAACGCTTGGTAAAAGCAGCTAAAACAGATTCTGGCAGCCGGGATTGTTCACAAAAATTGTATAACTTGTAGTGCAAATCTTTTGTTAGGAATGGTTAAAGTTCGCTAAGCGCATCAATTTGGATTTTAAAACAAAATTTGTAACTACAAACAATTGAAGTCCCCATTCTTTGATTCTGCGTCAATTGTCTATTTTTGTGGGAGTAGTACATTGCCGGGGACTAGTTATATGTTTATTCAGCTGCGTTTTTGTATAATTAATATTCGAATTCTATTTTCTTTCGCTTTTCATTTTCAGTACATTTTAAATTGTTAGCTTCTACAATATAAGACCACATTTTTAATTTCACATCCTAATTATCCCCGTGTCGGTATTGCGGGAATTAAACTCCTAATATTGTGAGGTCAATGCCAATTCTGCTCTCGCACTTTGTATACCCTTTACGTTTGCCCAGTTTTTTTCCGTTTGATGTTTGCTTTGTTCAAAATTAAAAACAACGCATGGTAACTGCTGTAGTTGCGATTGGTGATAATTGTAGAATAAGGTAACTGCTAAAAATTTAAAGCCACGAGGTCTGAGTATCTAACAGCTTGTTCGAGGTATTTGAGAAATCCAAAAGAAACTTACCACGTATTTTTCCGGATTTTGAATTCGGACCAGGTACGGATTGCGCTTGGAACGGCTCCGATTTACGGCTGTCGTTGACGTCGTTGTTTTTGTTGTAGAGCTGTGTCATCGATGTTGCCCGAGGTGACGTATGCAGACGATTCGAATTATTGCTTGGTGACAGGTTTTTCGTATTACTGCTGATAATATTGTCTAAAATATAAATTGTTTCTAATAGGACCAACCCTAATGCAGGATATATTTGCACCATTGCTGCAAAATGTTAATCCGGCCAATAGCCAATAGCAGGTCGACGGCTCAACGGGTGGCCGGCAAATAAAAAGGTACAGGTCAAACAGACGACCGATAGCCAAGAAGCTTCCTGTATGACAAAGCGAATTTAATTTTCTCTTCGCACTGCAGCGTTTAATTATTCGAAAATTTGTTCGAATTGCAAGTGAATGTTTTGCATAGTGTCCAATACAACCATTAATGTGTCGAATCTTACGCCTAGACTGGTTATGGCCGAACTGTACTAGATTTAATATTCTAAGACGGCCGGTGATGATAACCGTAATTGAACTATGACGCCTATTTGTTTAATAATAAACATATTGTATGCTTAAATATGACAAGACTGTACAGAATTTTTGCGCGTTGATCATATGCGATTACATTAAAAGGTTGCAGCTGGCCTGTCCACAGTGTGGGGTAGCGACCCACCACTTTCCAATTGCCCCTCTTGTTCGGCCGATTTTCATCTTTGTTCGCCTGCCCACTCAGCCAAATGCCCTTCTTCATCTGAATGTTTCTCATATTTAGCTGAAGCCATGCTTTATTAATGGTTCTAAATTTATATTTTCTTAATTCTAGATTTTTAAACATTAATTACTACAATTTCTAAAG
>JASANE010023941.1:0-10479 GCA_030248225.1 Trileptium ribeirensis | reverse complement strand
TCGTGATCGATGATAATAGGACCTGCTAGCGGTCCTTCTACACCACTTCCCTGCTGACACACATCTGGATCATCAAACTCGCGACTACCGTCATGATTGGATGCAGCACTACTGCAACAAGCATCTTCGGCGCCAGATGAGATTCCTAACAGAGCATTTGTTATAGGGGAAGCTTCAGGACTGATAGCAGAAACGTTATATGGACAAATTCCGGTACATGCAAACGCTCGGCCAATTTTGTCACGCTTAGCTGTCATTCCCTTCCACGCTTTGGCGAATACAGATCCGAAGTTGGCCCGATCCAAAACTTTAGAATTGTTGGCGTTGGAGTAGTTCGCAATGTGCTGCTCCCATGACTTTTTACAGACGAAAAAATACTAACATCTAACGGTTGGAGCTTGCTGGAAGTATGAGACGGCAGTGGAAACAACTTAATCTTGTTTTCATTTGCAATATTAAATAACTCAACGTCTTTAAAGTATGTGAAGCATGTGAGTCCAAAACAAATCGTATTCGTCATAAGGAATTGGATCACGATAAACCAAAAATATTTCTTTGAACCACTGTAGAAAAAGATCACTATCGATCCACCCATTTGGTGAACATGACACCACGGCGCCGACTGGCATTTCCTTTCGATGATCATCGTGGACTTTCTTTCCCTTAAAAATTACCATTGGAGGTAACACTGATCCTGCTGCGTTGATGCAAGCGACTATAGTCGTGGTAGATCCCTTCTCGCAAGGAGAGACACATGCAACCGTCTTGGTACCTTTTCTTGCCAGAACCTTTTTCTTTCGCTGCGGCGCCAGAGTTAGACCGGTTTCGTCTACGTTGTAGATACGGTTAGCTTTGTCTGTGATATTATACTTCTGTAAAATTTCTCCGAGACTGTCATAATGACTTTTAATGCGGTCTTGGCAAAGACCAAGCGCACGTGAAATGGAAAGGTTTTCAGCGGTGCGTCGAGCAATATCGCTATGCCGACTTTTGAATTTTGACAACCATGTCCATCCGGCCATTTCATTCCTGGTGTTAAATTTGTGTGGAATGTTTTTCCTCTCGCAAAAATTGAATGCTAGCCGCCTAACATCTACGCTCAGTGAGAAACCGGACTCCTGCCGATCGAAAATCAGTTGGACAAGTTCAAGGACACGATATGCCATTCTAACTATTAAACGATAAAATGGGGTATCGAAACTTTTCCACTCATCCTCTTCTTTGTACGACTTTAAGTAAGAAGCCAGAACCGACATATCGCAAAACAGTTTTTCTGATCGTGGTTGCATTTAATAGTTCGTTTACAGGGCCGGCTTCGTATTACTCTTTTGGGCGTTTTCGAACGGTGGTGCTGTGGTTCAGCTTTTAGTTTCTTATGCGAGAATGGTTAATACAAATTTGGACTATATAAAGCCACCAATCTCATGAGACAACTGTCGTTGCAAAATAGTAAAAAGGTAGGGGCAGCAGAATTTTTGGGGAGGGGGCAAACTGTACGCCATGGCCCAGTCTAATTTCGGGGCACATGCCCCACCCCAGCAGGTCTATGCCACATGACGCTGCCCTCACACTGTGTTGCCCCTCATTGTATTTTATGTTAGGCATATACAACATGCCTTGGTAATTTTCGAGACAATAGGTAAAGCTGAGCCATGTATGTCCACCTAACAAGCAAGTGTCCATTTCATACATAATGAGTGTCCACTTTGTGAACAATACACAGAAAAATTGAGCTATGTGGAAAATAATCCATGGTCCAACAGGTAAGCTGTAACAGTGAAAATTGAAATAATAGTAATATACTAGACGTCCCTGCGATCATTTCAGTATAAAAATATTTCTGGTGGCACAACAAAAGAGCTCGTCATTAAAGCCTGAAAAATAGTTTAAATTTCTGTATACAAAGTTAAAAAACAAGTAATAAAAATAGGGCGCCATTTCGAACTAATTGCTCAACAGCGAATCAAAATTTTCAAACGTGGCTGCTGTGGCCAATAGAAAACATTCGTAACAGTCACGTGACAAAAAACAAATTGTCGGCATTATGTGGTTAGCCAATGAGACCTTAATATTTTGGAAAAAAATTGAAAAGTGTCCATCTTAACCGAGTGTCCACCTTAGCCGAGTTTACCCTAGTTGCTCTGAAGCAACTTAGTACAATACAAAGTATCCCATTGACTCAGCTCGCTGTGTATTGTGCGTTTGACTGCGTGTTGTTATATTGTTCGCGAGCGCAAACCTACGTAAATGGCTCGGGTTCGGTTCGTCGCGGCGGCAACAGATTCTTCGGCGATAATCAAAATGAAAACGAATTTATGAGGTAAACAGTAACCCAATCCAGATGCCCTTGATATTTTTATAGACCCTAGCAGCAGACGGATGTTTACCAACGTAATTGCTTAGAATTTTAGTTTTAGGTGTTTACACGGTCCCTTTTAATCATTTACGTTTTGCATTTATTTATTTATTATTTTCAAGTATTGATCAACAATTGTTGGTCGTCCCGAGGTATCGAATCCCGAACGTTCAGGCGAAAGTCATATTTACTACCATTGAGCTATTCCGGATTTTTGCTGGGATCTTTAAGGCTCCTCGCGAACGAACAACAACATGCAATTCGGGAATTCAGTTATTTAAACGTAATTAGTTGTCGAAAATCATATAGGAGTTATCTATGTTCTTGACATGGAACTGTGGTAGCGCATGCATTAATAGATCGATGACACGGTATACAATACATATTTTGAAAAACCGTTCTTAACTATCGATCTCTATCCTTCGCACCTATAGGGAATTTAGAACAAATAATCTGCTCTGATCCTTTTGGCATACGTGTCCTGCTCGAAAACCAGTTTCGCATATAATTATATCAAGTGGACGAATTACCGCTGAACTATTTCGAATATGTTAATATGTGATCATCAACAATGTGAACATGCCTGAGAGAAAAGCTCAAACAAAATATGGACACATAATGCATGGACGCTAATCATGAACTGCTTAGGATTATTTGTTAAAAAGCACCTGAATTGTACATTTGCGAAACGGTATACAGTTTCGGCTCTGGGTAGTCAAGGAAGAACGTTTAAATTCAGCATAATTGTTCACAATTAGACCGAAGCCCTGCAATGATCAACCACGGCACCACGTATAGCGTGGCTCAGTCCATGACGTCTTTAGCGGCTGTATGGTTAGAAAAGAACAGCTTAGTGTTGAGAGATTGCGCCATAGCAGCCCCCGATTTAAGCTTAATATATGGCTCATATAAGAACCTTTGCTTAGGCCCAGCCTCAGGCTTAATAAGTCGAAAACGAATTAACGTGCATCTCGGGTAGGCGCGTAAAGGTTACATTGGCTAAGTGGCCCAATAATTAGTGCCGAAAAAATAAAATATTTTGATGTTTGTGCACAAAACCATGTGTCCTGAACCATGAGAGCTTTCACTTCCGTTCATATTGTTGTTTTCTTTGCTGCGAACATATTTTTAAATCGAGTGTAAATACTATTGATATGTGCATCAGTAAACCTTTGAACAACATAATCATTTAACCGCAGAAAAATATTGCAAGGCATCTTACATTTTACCGTGAGGAACCCCTACCTTTTCCATACAATGATTAAAATCATGTGTTGTTTAATTTTACTCCAATTTTGAGGTACTGAGAAAGCCTGTTAGCATACGTGATACCGCTGTATGATTCCAAATTGTTATTCTTAATTTATTATGAGACTGTAATCAACACCTGGCGAAATCTGTAAAGAATCAGTGACTGATTCAACCATCGTCTTTAATGTTCAGACCACTGATTAAAACTTTTGTTCTTTGCACCAATTCGTAAAGGAACCGTTCTGGTGCTTGCTTAATAGAAATGATATATATGTATATATATATGTTTTCTATCGGGGCTTCATTCGCAATCTTATATTTTGCTTTACCTTGCAGTGACAATAGAGAATTCGGCTGTGATCGAGGCGTCTGGGTGTTTTAGTAGAATAGTGGAATCACGTCCTGTTATAACGATACTTTGCTCGAAAAAAGCGCTGGCGGCATTGACAGTTTATGTTTTGATAAGAGGAAGGAATGACCGGAGGAATTTGCTTGACGAATGACTGTTTTTTTAATTAATTTTCCAAAGGTTCTTATTTTCAGTGTGAAGCATCAAAATATATCCACTTCAGATGGGTTCAGGAAATGCTGGCTAAATGCTGTAATTGTCCTCAGCGTTCATAAATACACTGGCAAACCTGTTTGGCAGTTATAGTATCTCAGTACTAGTTTTCTAGTCGCATACTAGGAAACCCAGGTGTTTGACATTTTTGGAGTTGTATCGCTTGCTGACTTAGACGTTTAAATATAGGGTTTGTAAAAACGATGCTTAGGCCGTCTTCACATTGCTTTCGATCCGATTTCTGTTGACACAGCATCTGATCCGACACGATCAAATTCGATACCGGCCACGTGTATATGTATTATATATGTATATATGTGTATTGTTACATTACATTATCCTATTCGGTCCGCAAAGGTCATGCATGCTATTCGGACAGGATGTAATGTGAACACGGCCTAAGAACCAAAATACAAATTGTATTTGCAAATGCTGCTGGCACTCTAGGGTGTGCCTTTAACAATAAACTAAAGTAGTTACTTGAATTTGCCTTGATCAAAAAACGTAGATTAAAATTATTCACATCACATAAGGCGAAAAAACACGGATTTTAGTTGCGGGTACGGATCGTGGATTTTGTCGTGATCTATCTTAATCCTGACAAGTAACATGTGCTTAGGTTTTAACTTACTTACTTCATATAATTTATGGTTGGAGAAAAAGATTACAACAAATGCGTTTTTGATTGATATGTCCATTTATACAGCTATTAATTTAGGTGTAAGCTTGTTTTATAGCACCGATTGCAGTTGAGGAAATTGAAAAATGTTGGAGACTACTAATCATATAGTATAAATGAATCCAAACAATTTTTGTCGAGATGGTGTAGTCTTCGGCGTTTCGTAGGTTTTAATTTAAATTGATTTACCAAAGTGGTGATTCGAAGCTGCGCCGTATGTTTTCAGCGTTTGATTAAAGGACAATAATTATATTTTGTATGTTAATGATCACCATTAATATCGTTTACCGTAATTTTTCGACACTTATACCTTTGATCGGTGGCTCAATGAGTGCTAAAAATTGGTACTATTATCAACTGGCACGTCACATGGCGAAACCCAGCAACGCTCCGCTCGGACGTATTATTCAACGCCTCGTCGACGGTCAACATTCGTTCCTTGCTAAATGCGCTGTTCGTGTACTCCAAATTCAGCCAACTGATACTGTGCTTGAAGTAGGCTGTGGATCGGGAATAGGGCTAAAGGTTGCCGCTTGGCGGGTCAGTGAAGCACAGCTAGATGATAGCGAAAATATGGATAGCGACGGTGCGTCAACGGCGAATCAGACGATACCATTGCCGAATATAGTACGTGGATACGTAGGCGATAAGCGTTTTATGGATAAAACTGGACCGTTTTACCATTCACCGGAAGCTATTGTTCCTGAAGAAGAACGCACCGGTCGAATTTATGGTAATATCTGCGTGCGTCTTATTTTAAACACTCATTTAGGCTTTGTGTCAGCCAAACTGAAGTACACGTTTTATACTTTATGTATATATGTGTGCTCATTAGTTGTTTAATATTAGCTGAATTGTGCTCTTAATTTATTAAGCATGGGTTTTGTCGTTAGGGCTTGTGCGTAAGGCACACTTTTACTTTAATATTCTGACTGCTGTTTAATTATTTACCATATGACAGGTGTTTAGCGTACGTTAAAATGAACCAGCAAAATGTACGTACAGACGAGTATATATGTGTGTGTGCTTATTCGACGCCTTGACAAGGGGTCCATAACAACGTACTACAGCTCGTCGCACAATTGCCAACGGTATAATATAGATAGTATCGGTGGGAACAAACGAGCGAAATTGATTTGGACCTATATATCGCCGCTGGTTTCGCCGCAAAGTGCCAGTAACACCTTTTTGACTAGCAATTATTATGCTGAATATTAATATGTTGAACTCGGCAGCTGAAAAGGGCATCGTGGCGACTACCCATTGCCCGCGGGCTCAAGATTGAGCTTTTACTCGGCAAACGGCGTAACCAACGCTCGGGAGGTAACGGGGTGCCCAGGAACCAGCCTCCCTTGCCCGAGTTTTTACCTGGCGAATCCAGACCCCCTGTTTTTGGCCTTATATTTAATAACACTTTTTTTATTAGCGACCACTTACTTGCGTACGTACTGGTAAAACATTATGTGTGTCCGTTTGACTGGACGATTATTTCTAACTATATCATGAACGAATGAATATACTCCCATGACTTATTTTGCACACAATAGCCGACGGTGTGGCGTGTGACACTAGCGTAGTTTGACCATGAAACCGTTCCATGGGGTATGTTAGTCGCTTCAATGTTGGTACTGCATCCAGTTTTAGTAACAGAAAAGTTTTTATTTCGTTTACATATCCCAAACTTACACGTTTCATATCAAAAATGTGCATCATCATATTTAATTACATCTGCATATATACAATTGTAGTTTTTATAATACACGGTACGCTGCTGCACTGTGAACTTCCGAACACAATGCCGTTACGACCACGGCTATCGTAACCTCAAGGGTGCACCGAATTTTTCGATATTTCACTTCTCCCACTGTCTGACCCATGATTTTACGGAGCTTTGCAAGTTGCAGGATCGCTTTATACGACGTCTTCTTTTCCCGTCGGATTGGTTGAGCACCTAGTCTAAGTGGTACTACGTTTGAGATTCCCAAAGGAGGTTGGATTTGTTAGCTGCTCATGGGCCAAGGAGTTTATGCCGCTATTCATATCCTGGCTTACTTGTAAGTTTTATTTGATTATAACTGATATACATCGTTGAGGTAATTTTAATTTCACTTTTACAACTTAACCATTTTAGCCCTCACCAGGGTCCGACAATCCATGGACGTTTAACGTCGGGTCGTTCGCCGTTGCTCGGATTTAACCTAATTTAAAGGTGGATTATTCTTTCCCAAACTTATAATTTTTTATATTTTTATAACTTATTATTTTTATCTATATTCGCAGATTTCGTTTGATTTTTTGTCAAGTTCTTGCCAGTTTTTTTATAACCATACACGAGCACTATTGGATAAATGCAATGATATTTATTGGCTGAACGGGGCAGGGACCAAACTATTCCGGTGTCTAAATGAGTGATCGAAATTTGCCATTCCGAGGGCGCTACCGCCACTCGACCCATTTTTGATAGTCGAAACCGTTGAACATAGTGCAATAACACGAGGCGCTCACATTAAGTTATTCTTTGAAACCTGGGCTTAACAAATACAGCTTAACTTAAGGCACGCGGTGTTATTTGCGCGACAGTCTTCCCTGGTTGATCGGACTCTTTGCTCCGTTTTTTCTCCACTCGGATTTCAAACCCTCTTAACTATTGAACGGGGCTTAACCTGTCCGTTAGGCTTAGTTTAAAGACCGAAAAAATCTTCATCTATAAGCTAAAATTTAGCAAAATTTATGGAAGGAATTTTGCGTTGTGATCATTTAAAGCTTTACGTTAGTTGGGTATGACATGGCGTCTGGTCGCCTTACTCAGTACCCGGGCATGCCTTGCTGACCAGAGCAGTTCATTCTAATGAGCTAATAGCTCTCGAACAATGACCAAACTTTTAACGAACTTCTAGGCGGGGACGTTATGCCTCCAGTCAAGTGTTCTGGAGAATCCGGTGAAACTTCATCGACCGTTGGGTTCAACTAAGAGTCCTTTTGTTTCTGTAATTATTTCCAAAAATATAGCGGAATTCCTAGTGAGAATTTTATTTTATGGGACATCAAGTAATTACCTAGACCGATTCTTATTATCCCTATGCGCAGATGCCTCAGTCAGATTATAAAATTGTTAAAACCATCAGGAAATCATTGAGTAAATCAACTCGAAAGTCGTGGCTTAAATGCAATAATCGACTGACGCTGGTTAGAAAATTCATTTTTTTAATTCACGGCAACTCAGAATCTTCCCCTAAGCCTTGAACTCAACTTCAGTAAAATATCTCGTGTTATGTCGTTCGTTTTACACTTTACTTAAAACATAATTATCTTCTAAGAAAGTCAAATTCAAGTTGCTAACTGTGGACTGATTTTATTAGTACTTTGGATACATTCCCCCACGTTTATAGCAATATACAATTCCGAGCAGGCTGGCGTACTTTTGATTACTGAATCACGATCCCCAGAAGTTTGTAGTCATTTTACATTTACTTAAGCTAAGCGCGAGTATGTACAAAATTATTTAAAATTAAACCACGTATTCCTTCGTTGGCATAGCGACCAGGAAACTTTATATTAATAGTCTTATGTATATATATACATGTGTATATAAGTATATAGCGTGTGATGAATTTATCTGCAATTTAAATTCAATCACCGTAAAGTAACACTAGGTACTTGGCACCAAGAAATGGTCATCGTTGTGGCTTCTGCTGCAAGATTAGCGCATACCGCGGTCTGCAAAACTGTAGTTGTTTAGAAAAGTCGTTCAGGTGCACTTTGGGCGTTACAAAAAGGTTTCTCAATACTTCAGCGGTTTGCACATGAAAACAAAAATATACATAATTATATACGTGGGAATCTACAGGAATCGTATGCCTCGTATTATCATTTTTTTCTTCGCGTGCGATGGAAACTCAAAATAGAACATTTGGAGCTCCATAAGACATTTAATACTTTAGCTAATCTGCATATACAGCTAAACTGCGATATTTTCAGTGCTATTTACCTGAAGAACAAACCAAAGATGAATAACTGAACACGAGTTGTTCCGTATGCTTACATTTTAGGTATAATGGTTGTAAATCTTGAGCGTAATTTCTGCGACCGTGAACAATTCTCACTATCTATCAGGGACGTAACCACGAGCTGAAAAAGGGATGGGGGTCCGAACATAATTATCACTTGACCTTGACCACTATCTGAAACTTGACTTTGTCCACTTGACCTTGACCACTATCAGGGACGTAACCACGAGCTGAAAAAAGGGATGGGGTCCGAACAAAATTATCACTTGACCTTGACCACTATCTGAAACTTGACTTTGTCCACTTGACCTTGACCACTATCAGGGACGTAACCACGAGCTGAAAAAATGGATGGGGGTCCGAACAAAATTATCACTTGACCTTGGCCACTATCTGAAACTTGACTTTGCTCACTTGACCTTGACCACTATCAGGGACGTAACCGCGATCTGAAAAAAGGGATACGGTCCGAACAAAAATATCACTTGACCTTGACCACTATCTGAAACTTGACTTTGTCCACTTGACCTTGACCACTATCAGGGACGTAACCACGAGCTGAAAAAAGGGATGGGGGTCCGAACAAAATTATCACTTGACCTTGACCACTATCTGAAACTTGACTTTGTCCACTTGACCTTGACCACTATCAGGGACGTAACCACGAGCTGAAAAAAGGGATGGGGTCCGAACAAAATTATCACTTGACTTTGACCACTATCTGAAAAGTGGGAGAAGTGGGGTTGCGGCAGAGTGTAAATGTGCAGTAGAAACGTGATAGCTGCTTTACAAAACGGAGGTTCGAACATTTAGAGCGACCCTCGTAGTCTAAAAACTGGGGGATGTCCCACGTCGCTGAGTCCGCGAAAGTGCGCTCCATATTCGATAAGACTAGACATCTCCAAGCAATGAATGTTTGTCCAAGTTGGCTTTTTCCATGCTGGCGGTGGTGTTGAGAGCATTTTTTCAGGAACCCATTGTCTCGTATATATAGCACATACCCGATGTCTATAATAATAGATATATAATAATAATCCTATAATAATACATATATATAGCCCACAATTATACATATATAATTACAGATATAAAAACCACAAAACATGTACTGCACGCAAATGCCAAGACTGTGCCAATGCAGTTTCAGTCTCCCACGAAAGCAACGGTGCTGATTTGTTTGGAAACTGAATCTGCATTAGTAGATAGAAAATGGCGGTTTTGCCCCCCCCCCCTCCCGGAGGAGGTTGGGGTGATGAGTCGTGTGTAGGTTGAATGTATACGTCCGCAGTGCGTACAGGTAAGTCGCGTGTGGGTTGGACATACGCGGTGCGTACAGGTGAGTCGCGTGCTTTGTCCGGGAGGAAGAGAGTTAGACGGTTCCTCGGGGCGGGGAGAAGGGGTGTGGAGGTTCAGATAAAACCCTGCCGATTATGTGAGCATATATAAAGTATTTCATTTTCTGAAAAAACATTAAAGAAATCTTTCGATACAAATTCAAACACGAGTCTAATCAAAGTAATTGAAAACATTTAGCATATATGAGTGGCTGTGTCCCCCTTTTGAAGGCGGTTGCTAATTTCAAAATATTAAACTCGTAACTGGTTGTATTCGGGTCGAATTATCC
>JASANE010023940.1:0-16312 GCA_030248225.1 Trileptium ribeirensis | reverse complement strand
TGGTGGGACTGCCGTATCCACAAGCTTCTGACGGGCTGGGACATCTTGACCAATTCTTGATGCATCCAAATTATTCTAACGTTTTTTCAAATTTTCGATGTCCCCATTTATGTCTGACGGGGCGCTCTCAGTCCGCTAGTGGATCCTGCAATAATTTATTAAAAAATAATGGACAAATAAAAGTGTTTGTAAAATGTAACATTTAACCGTGTTGAATGTTTTGTTAGATAAATTAACATCAGAAAGGGGGCAAATACCACTTACATCTGATATATACTACACTCAAAATATATACTTTTTGTGAAATTTAAAAGAAATTTCTTTGAATTTTGCACCACCAGATATTCCTTTAAAATTCAAAGAAATATTACTTGAAATTTCAAAGCATTATATATCTTTGAAATTTCAAAGATATGTAATATTTTTACAAATAATTCTTTGAAATTTCAAGAAATGTTTCTTTGAATTTTAAAAAATATCTGGTGGTGCAAAATTCAAAGAAATTTCTTCTAAATTTCACAGAAAACTATTATCAGTAGGGAACGACCGAATATTTGGTATTCGGCCGAATAGTAGGTATTCGGTATTCGGCCGAATAGTCGGCAATATTCGGCCGAATACCGAATAGTTGACTGGCCTCTGTTGAAAAATAGAGTCATAATCTGCCCACCAGATATCCTAATTTTACGGCCGGAGTCCTGATAATGATGCTGCAAACCGCTAACTACGTCCAACGTGTTGCAACTTTGGTAAGACAAGCTGCGTTTGAGACTCATCAATTCAATTCGCAGCCGGATCGAAAGTTCTGATCACCACAGTTATGTTCTTCATCAGCCGTGCACTATCTCGCTGCCATAATAGTTGCGAAATTAATTTATAGAGTTATAGATTTATAGTTGAAATTAGGTATTCGGTCGTTCCCTAATTTTCAGTTTACAATAATTACTATATAGCGCAGTAAAGTTATTTGTGTATATAGATTTTGTCGAAACGTAGTGAAACATGGTGGAGATTGTGTGTTGCATGGGTGAAATCTTTTAAATTCCGTTTGTGTGTGTATGTATGTCAACGACCGTAACTCGAAAACGACTTAACCGATTTCCGTTCGAACCGGCATAGTTATTTACCGTGTATATTCCCGAACGTTTTTGATTTGGGGTCTGGTTCCGCGGTGAGGGGTCAGCATGTGGGTTTTTGGCCCATTTTAGCACCCTTTACGGAAGCAAGGTTATTTTTATCTTAACTTTCGAATTTTTTTCTCCGGTTGGTTTTATTTCATAGTAAAATGATAAATGCCGATGCCCCTTTTTCGATTAAGGCTCTGGTTCTCGATTTATGGGGTTTAAGGTACAGGGGTATGGCGTCCCAATGGTTCCTTGACACAAAATTTGAAAATTTGTTTTGATGTCTTGGGTGGCCGATAAGTTTCACCAGGGGCTTTTCGGCATGGGAAACTCATTGCCGGGATTGGTTTTGCTCTGTGACACATGGTTCCATGGGTACGGGGGTATGGCGCCCCAAGATTCAGGGTCAGAGAGCAAAATTAAGGTTTTTTACCTCATTTTAGTACTCTTCACGGAAGCAAGATTATTTTTATCTTAACTTTAGAATATTTTTCTCTGCTTGGTATTATTTCATAGTAAAATCATAAATGCCGATGCCTTTTTTGTTTTTAGATTAAGGCCCCGGTTCATGAGATTTGAGGTATGGCACCCCCGTGGTTCCTCGACCCAAAATTCGAAAATTTATTCTGTCTTCCTGGGCGGCTATAAACTTTTGCTTGGGGGCTTTGAGGCTTGGCAAACTCATTACTGGTGTTGATTTTGCTTGCGATCCATGGTTCTATCAGTACGGGGTATGGCGCCGCCATGGTTCATCGATCAAAAATTCCTAATTTTACTGTTACGTCCTGGGAGGCTGATAGCTTGCACTTAGGGGTTTCGGGGCATGGGAAACTTATTGCCAGCGTTAGTTTTGTTCCAATATGCGCGGTATTGTGTAATATCCACATATAGCATATCAACGTAAGTTATCGAGAGCTGATTGGCTGTGCACGCAAAAGGCGTAAATGTACCAATGCTTCACTACGTTCTGCAATCTCGATAGAGTTACTAGTTTTACGTTTGATTTTAACCATATTATGTGAACGAATTTAGCTGTGTATAGCAATTCCAACACTGTTGCAGTGTTTTCCAATTTTTTCGGTTAAAAAGTTTTATTTGAATTAATCTTATTGTAAGTGGAAGAATACAAACCCTCTTAAAACAACTTTTATATGTCATATATTCATACATATATACATATATTCATACATATATATATGTACTGTCTTACAATTATCAGAGTTCCCGCGCAACAGGGAAAAACAGGGGAAGCAGTGAAAACTGATATTTTTGCAGGGAAAACATAGAAAAACAGGGAATTGTGTCATTTTGCAACAGGGAAAAAGTTTTGAATTCTAAAATTAAATTTAACTAGCATTTTTAGGAGAATTTCACGGTCTAACTCGGTTTAATTTTTTGTTTTAGGTTCCATTTAATCTTGGAGCCGGTTTTAACATTTCGGCTCATGCATCTCCGAACATCAAAATGTTGATATTAATTATATAACTTTAACTGAAAATCAGAAATCACGGTTTATTCGCTGTAAAATTCGGCCTTAAATTGGGTTTGTTCATAATGCTCAAGAGTTCAGCACGTATATACCTCTGGCGTACCGAGTGCTCTTATAGTGGTTCCTCATAGTCGCAAACCCCGATTTAATCTCAGTTTGAACCAGGGATTTTGGGCTCTGAAGTCAGGGAAAAACAGGGAAAATGGTACCCTGAATTCCGCGGGAACCCTGAATTATATATGTGTGTGGTCCGGTTTACCTGCTTATACATTTTAAGTACGACAGTCCATACATGTGGAATCAATGTACGAATATCAAAACAATTTTGCATGGCATTTGATGCAGCGGTGTACTCTTTTGTCTGAATTTTCAGATTCGTTTGTATAAAAATGCAATTATAGTTTATTGAAATTTATCAGTTTGTGGTATGACATATATATATGTTCGTGTCGTGACATATATGTGTCGTAATGTACGAGTGGACACATATATTCGTGTCCACTACAACACATGCATTGTATGAGTTTGAGTGTATATTGTATGAAATGCAACATATATATACCGCGTATGAATTTTAAAATATATTTGTATGAAAAATATTGTATAAATTTTATATTTATTTCTAATAAACTAAGTAAGTATATATATCTAATATATGAATTTACATACTTTTTATTTTCAATATATCTAATGTATGAATTTTTATAAATATTTGTATGAAATAAAATGCGAATAATGCATACACGTTGTAGTTCGGAAGACCCAGTGGGTAGCCGGGTCCTCGGGGGGCCTTGGGCATATTAGCGGGGGTGGTGGGGTACCTATTACGGGAACGGCGCCTGCGGCGTCGCTAAGGAGGTGGGTTTGCACGACCTTTCAGGGGTGGTTGGGGTCGGCGCTTTGCGCCGAAGCAGGTTCGAACCTCATGAGTGTAACCCTCATACGAGCATGTATGACTATTTTTACGTAAATGGAATCATTGTAAAAATTTTACATAACAGGTTGAAAAACTATCTTCCAGTTTCAGATTACTCTTAAATGCAGAAAGCATCTGCGTCACTGTCCATTTTTTCGCAGCACCTATATGTTGAAAATATCGAGGTTCGTGCTTACGTTTGGTTGAAGCACTTAAGAATCATGATCATGAATCCTTGATCATAAAGTCAATTTGGAGTAATATTTGGTTTTGAATTTTAATGCAAAAACGGTTCGTTTGATCTAATCTTTAATTATACATTCCAAGGTTCTCAAAACAATAATGATCAACGAGCCAGCTGTAATCGAACACCTACCTAGATAAGCCAGAGCTAATAGCATACCTTCCAGCTTCTGACCATTTGACGGGCAATATTTATTGCTTTTCTTGCAAATAAGCTTTCATAGCTGGCCGGGTTTTTGACTAACAACAAAATCACATGGTCATTTTAATGGTGGTCATTTTAATGGTGATAACGAACCAACAGAACAGCAGAGGCCCGAGCATGGAAGATGATCAGACCAAGAGAGAGTGTGTGCGGGTTTCCGCTGATGAATAACTGCCGCGCGAGAGTTAGTGTTGGAGCCAGTTTAGTTTTATTAGGAGGCTATTACGCGGTGGTTTGGATGGACAATAGGAATCGCCATCTGGGGCGTCGCAAGGGGGGGGGGCGACTGCCACTCCCACTATTTTAGCGATAGATTAGAAAAACATAATTTATATAAAGCAGTATAAATGCTAAACTCCTCCCCTAGTCCCACTCAGTTTCAGAACAGCTTGCGACAGCCTTGATCGCGATGGACCATAATTTATCCACGTTCGTGGGGCTTTGTCCATTCCATTCCAACCCAAGTATTATATTATTAGCCGGAAATTAATTACCCGATGATGCATTGAGTTTAATGGTTATTTTTATTCTTTGAATCTGGGCATTTGTTATTTGAGCCAAATATAGTTTATAATTGATAATAATTTTGGTCCGATGAGTAGAATATAAAGACCCACATTTCTTTTCTCCTGGGTGGTGGGTTTATGGAATGTATCGTAATCTATTTAAAAAATATCTTGCCTAGAAATAATACCACTAAAATTAATAATATACATAAGTAATAATTTAGATTTTATATTTTTTAATATAGATTGCTGGAAATGATTTTTCGGTAGCACATAATATATATAATTGTTCTACGAATCTCTGAGGACTTAAAATGGGTCAGGTCACTGATATGAGCGTTCCAGTTGGAGGGGCTATTGGCTTGTTATAATATAATTGATGCAATGATAAATAATAGTAAGATATAATGTAGATTGCAGTCTTGCTGGAAACACAGTGCTGCTTCGTTTTAATAGTTAGGCGGTGTTCATAGTCCGCTGGATTCGATGCGATTATATCCGATCCGATTTGTGTTCACGTTGCATTCGATCCGACACGACCACATTTTATCCCTACCATATAGTACATGTATATTATTTTTTCATACATCCGACAAAACTGTGTATGCGGTGTACGATGAGATCTGATGCAATGTGCACACTATATAAATTATACACGTGCAAGTCGGATCAGATCGGACGCAATGTGAAAATGGCCTTACTCTATGAGGACCTGCCATGACTATAAATTTGTGTAGCCAAATGTATTTCATCGGTTTTATGACAATGTTTTTCAATTTTTTGGGTTCCCAATGGTCCGTCCATCTCAGTAGCTAAAGTTTTCAAAAAAGTTTCTCGGTAAATGTATAACTTTATCGAGCCTAAGCCTAGGTCATTAACCCACGAACCGATTCAGCTGGTTTTTACTCCATTCGACTCAGCTCGACAATGCGGTTCGAATGATATATATAAGTATATATACATTTATGAAGAAATTTTTTTTCGAAAATTTTAAGTCCCGAGGGGAATAAATGGTAACCTAAAAATCGAAAAAACATTGTCACAAAACCGAACGAAATAGATATTCTCTAAACACCCTCGTCAACCTGCTAATATTATCGCTGTATCTTCAAAACTGACCATGTTCGCGCTTATGCTTATAACCGAAATGACCCGCAAAGCCACTTTTCGGCATTACATAACGATGAGATCGTAATCAGAACTGCTATCAACGTGCCTTTAAGATTTGCCGCGTATATATAGAAAATTAACCGTTTCGTGGTTGAGCTTTGTTACTAATATTACCATTTGTATTAGGGGCGTTATCCAATATCTACTAGATACCTTTACTGAAACCGTACGGCGAGTATAGCCAAGCCAAAGCTAAATATTCAACGACGTTGCAGCTTTACCTTTTCTAAGTCTAGAATTATCTATTTTCTGTTATGGAGGGCTGCACGCTTTTCGTGGGCACACAGTCTGGGAAAACTGTTGTATAACACTATGTTAGCATGATGGACATACAACTGTGCAAAGAGACTACAAACATAGGGTGTGCATAGGAGCAGGTAGAGAGCTACACCCTAAGGCTCCGATACACCCAAGCTACATTCACCCCACTATGAAGACTCAGCATCCACACGCGCACGGTTTGGGGAATTTTGCAAAATTTGGGGGAGAATTATGATTTCCTAAAATTTTTGAAAATTTACCCTCCCCCTACCCCGCCGAAAACATCAATAGATAGCGTAACGTGGTACATAAACAGGTGAGACCGGAAAAGGCACGGAGCAGCAGTTGACCGCAATTAAAACTAAATATATTTAAAATACTAGAACACACATGTATTTTCAATATAAAACAGAAGGACCATGTCACATTTAGGAGCCGGACGTTATAACGTTAGAAAAAGAACAGCTTAGAGCGGGGGGTTCAGCGGGCGGCAGCCCCCCGACTTAAGACTCAGCCTTAGTACTTAGACTTAGGCTCATACAGGGACCTTAGCTTAGGTGTGACTAAAGCTTAGGCTTAGTATATCGAGAACGGCATAGCATGCATTTCACATCCGTCCCTAAATGTTTGGCCAAACAGAAAACCTGAAGAGCTGTATTGCCTTGAGTCGAACCCGCTTCCTGGAGTATAGTTAAAACAAAATCAGTTTTGAAAATATCGAGATATGATATATCAGTAGCCTGTGTAACCTAGTAATTTTTGTCTCGCATTGTCTAGTTTTCATAAATTGCATGGATCGTTTAGTGCAATTAATCATAGATAGGTATTGTTACAAATCGGAAACTCCCAGGGTTCCGAGAGCTAGTATATATGCTATATATATATGTATTTGCTGGGTTATTTTTCCGTAGACATGCTGTAATAACACGTTATAATTACTGATTACAATGAGATGATGCATATTTTTTATATTTTATCTCATATATTATATAATTGTAATAAAATACATCTATAATGAATTGTAAATCTATATATATACATATATCTGGTAGTAACTGGAATACTAATTTCGGTAAATATTACGTTCTGGTTCCAGCAAAACCATACCAGAAACACAATTCAAGATAAAAAATTTTGTTTAAATTTTCGACATTTTTTGCTCTAGTGGTGGCCCAAACATATATACAGTTGTCATCAATTACCTTTAATTAACTGATACATTGGCGCAAATCCGTCCATAATGTTGGGTGGGGCAATACAATTTTGTGGACCCAATAGCTATTTTGATACGCAAGCAGGATAGATCTGAAATTTTTTATGAAAATATTGAGGGTCTGGGATCTCCTACCTCTCCACCCGGTAGGATTTCAGCCTATACTTTTAACACAATAAACCGTCCTGTAAATACGTAGAATAGACTTTTTAAGCGGTGCGAAGCGAAGCGTTTTTGTTCTCGTCAGAGGGGGAAAATTCGGCACCGTCTGTCCGTCCGTCCGTTAAACTCCTCAATAACTACTGGTCCGATTTTCAAAAACTTTTTGTTTGAAAGGCCTAATATGGGACAGATGCAAGACAGATTTTGTCAAAATTTGCTTTAGTTTATAAGTAATTAATTAAGCGTGTCAGCCAATTTTTAGCATTTTCAAACAAAAATTGCTTATTTTTCAATGAATCATTAGTAAAGCTATTATTTTAGTGCGTATATTACATCTCTCTGTGCTGAATGAATCTGGTGTTTATTACTATTCGAAGATGTTAAAAATATATGCTACTTAGTTAATTAGCTAATTACTAATGGTTATTTTCCATTATCCCCCCCAGCCCGCACTTGCCCAAAAATGGTCATATACTGGAAATTTTGGTATTTTTGTGATCCACGAGACCTCCCCTGATCATCTCGACCAAAAAATTGAATTTTTAAAATTTTCGATCTTCTAGGATCCCTTGGGACCCCAAATTTTTTCTTAAAAATTTGATTTTTACCCTCTATTCGAAGCGGCTTGACGAGCTGAATCGAATGGTGATATTTTTAATGGGATCCAACCACCAGATCTTAAGTTATGGCCAAAAACTATCGGAGGCTCAGCAACTGAACAGTTTTGGCCATAACTTAGGATGCTTTTATCGGAGGCTAATAGACTCATCTCATCAATCCAAGTCGAATGGTTTGTAAAAATCCAATTTTTAAGAAAAAATTTTTAGAGTTTCTAAAGGGGGACCCTTGGGGCCCGAAAAAATCGAAAATTTTAAAAATTAAATTTTTTGGTTGAAATGATCTGGGGCGGTCTCGAGGATCACAAAAATACCAAAATTTCCAAAATCTGACCATTTTTGGCAAACGCGGGCTAATGGCAAACGGAGGATAATGGAAAAGAACCTTACTAATAAATTATTAATAGGCTAATTATTTGAAAATTTTCAAAGTGCTCCGAAATGAAAAAAATTGCACACAGAGTTTTATACGACGCTGATCACGAATATGACATTTCTGAAGCTTTAAAACTTGGCCCTATATGCTAATTAGTTAAGTAATCAATTCACTAATTAATTATATGGAAATTTTAAAATCACCTTAAAATTGCTGAGTTTTGGCTCCAGAGCGTTTTGGATATGACTTGATCATGAGTATGTGACTTTTAAACCTCGATGATTTTATTATGTTTGCTAATTAGTTAAATAATTAGTTAATATTACTAATTAATTTGTTAATTTTTTTACCTAGCTAGCTTTTTCTAAGGTGGATTAATATCAAATGTCTAAAACGTGATAGTTAGTATAAATTGATTAAATATTTAGGTGAAATACTTGTACACATAAACAAGCTGTAATATACTTTGACTATTGCGCTCCGCTCATTTTTTGTAATTTATTATGTTTACTAGTTTCACTTCGATTTTAGTATGGTTTTTATTTGCTCATATTTTCTGACTTTGGAATACTTATCTTATGTTAATAGAATGGAATTTATGCTCGTTGATCAACGAAAGGTTTGTGGAAAGACCGCAAAAATGTAGAAAACTGCCAATTTTTACTTTGAGCGGTTTTTGCCATGAAAACTTAGCTTGAACTCAGAAAAAAAAGAAACTAAATATATATTGCGAGCTTGGCCAATATTTCATCTGTTACAGTAGCGTATTTATTAAAATATGGTGAAACGAACATAGCCCAAGTATTAATTTAAATGAGTTTTCACGAGGCGTAATTTAATTTCGATAAAATGGATAACCTGAAAAAATAGCAGTAAAGAACCCACTCGAAAGTGTTTGTGTCTTTCCTCGAATTACACATCAGCCCGGCCCCAGTCGGGTAAATATGATTCTGCAAATTTTGACACCATTTGATTCACAATTTTTCAGATTTTTTGGTTACCAATGGTCTCCATTTGGTACCAAAAAATTTCGAATATTTTTCCATTCTTATGAAGTAAAATTTTAATTATACGAAATATTTTGGTGTAATGTATATATAGCTATTATTTATACGAAAATTTATTTTGTAGAACATGGATCCATTATTTGCACAAAGTTCCCTTGGAGCCAGGATTAAAGTCCGGTAAAACCAGTCACGGTCAAAGATTGTCGCGCTAAAGCGTATATATACAAGCTAAAAGAAACAGTTTGTTATTACAGAATATAACCTATTCGCAACGTATCCGATTTGGCTCATGTAGGTTCACAGTGCACAAACGTTACGTTAAAATGCATGATGCTGCGTGACATTAGCAATGTTCTCCATCAGTTTCATTGCCGTTGGTATAAACACGTATTAGTGATGTATCTAAGGAAAATTAAATTAATGCTACCAACCCAACAGCCTCACCGCAGGATCTATTTTTAACTGTGTCGCTATCAGTATGGGTTTAAAATTAGAAATCTAGGGTATAAGGTAGTTTGATCTTGTAACCAGCTGAGCTCTTGTCTGCTGAGGTATTTGGTTGGGGGTAGGCAATTGTACCAAAATTTCTGCTCAGCGTATCAGTTTGGGTTCTCTTCTTGCCGATAGCCAGAAGTCAGATTGTTTTTAAGAATTGGTTGGAAATCATTTATCACCGTTACACAAATGCAGTGCCCTATCGTGCTTCTCGGCAACGATTTGTTTGGATTAAAAGTATGCCTCATGAATTTTCCCAATTCCCATATTTGGCGTCTAAAGATTTGCTAAAACGCGAGCGTGTATGGATTGGTATGGTTTTGCTGGGTTCGCTTATAGAAAATTTTGAACAAAATTACTTTTTACGTATTTTGACAATTATATATATATACAGAAGTAATTGTAAAAAATGGAAATTAGTAGTTTCGCAAAAAATTTGAAATCTACAAAGAACCATATTATACTATTTTCCGAAGATTTGGCATCGTCGTTGGAATGTTTGTGTCGAAAGACAGGTCCCTGCATACGTATGTTGCATCTGCGGTAAATCACATAGTAATGGCCTGAGCCACTGTATTCTGGACATAAAGCAAGACAGAGGTTATTTGTTTAGCACGTTACATACCCCCGAGCTGTATGCGTGGTTGTACGGAGGCGTAGCCAGGAACCTCCGCATGGGGTGCACGGGGTTTGTTAGGTGGGCCACAGGTTAACCACACCTAGCAACTATGCTTTGATTTTTTGGCATCTTCACGGGGGCACAGGTAGTGGCACGGAAGCACGCCCCCTTAGCTACGCCACTGGTGTTGTAGCATGTGATCAGTTATATTGTGCTATGCACCACTAATGGAGTTTTCCGTGAACTTCAAGTCTAAGACCGATTTCACACTGCGTTCGACCGGATCCGATTTCTATTCACATTTCATTCGATCAGACACTACCAAGCTATCTATCTATACCTTACCCACCGTATATGCTTTGTAGTTTTTCACACTATAGCTTCCAATTCAGTCTGGCTAAATTGTGCATGCTGTGTCGTGTCGGATGTGCACAGAGCTGAAGTTTTATACGCTACATTATCGTTACAATTTGTAAAATTTGATATCGATTTATTTTATTTATTATACAGCATTTATTTTGGCAATATAAAATTTATGCAAATGAGGACTTATAGTTTATCTCGTTCACACGCTCCGTTATTGTAATTTACAGCTAAAATATTCGAAATAAAATATTTTTTGAATTATTTGCGGTTTGATTTGTATACGTGTTTTAATCTGTATATTAACTATAATTTTGTTTTGATTGCTTTAAAAAAATATTTACCAGATCGTAGTTTGAAAACTATTCGACGGTTCTATAGTAACGGCTAGGGTGTTTATTTACGGAGATGCCTGGCTCACCGGAAAGTTTCAAACTTGGGAGGGGGATGTTCCTACTCATTGCAGGGTCAACTGTAATGGTGTGATCTGACGATAGCATGCTGGAAAAAGTTTTCTTGCAGGTGTACTGAGGGCATCGCACTAGTATCAAACTAAGGGGTGGGAACGGCAGCCTAGTACGTCCTGTGGCGACGACTCTGAAGTTACAGCACATTTTAATTGTGTTTGTCAACTGGGAACTTGCCACTAGTCTGCTTAACTGATAGGTATCATCAACCATTGGATACGTTTTGGGGGACCAACCATAGCAGCCACCTTGATGGGGTGGGTTTGTTCTAAACGACAAGTTGAATCAAGTTAAGTTCCCTCAAGCAGATCCTGTCAAGATGTCCCACCCTTGTATTACCTATTATATATAGTTTTTTCCTCGGATAAACAATTTTGACATCAAATTTGCATCATCATGTCAAGTTGTCCCTTCCCGATAACCGCCTGAGAATCGTTGAGATGAGGACCCAGGGGCAAAATTTTGATTTTCAATTATGTGCCCGTGTTTGTTTACCATCTTTTCAGCTATAGCCCCCATTGTCTGGACCCCTAATCATCTCTCACCCCAAAAATGATCTCTTCGAGATCATGGTCGCCCCTTTTCAGCAATATCTTCCTAGATGCTGTCTAGCATTTTATTTATTTGGCTTTTATGTCATTTAGGGGCTTTTATGGTAAAAATTTTACCTAAAGTTATATAAAATATTATCTCCCCACTTTTTCCCGCTCTTTCCGATTGAACATGATTAGACATCCTATCTGGCAAAAGGGGTTTCAGACCTTCAAAGGGGATACCGATTTTGTTAAATATTAGAATTCCGATTTTGTTTTACGTTCAGAGGCATAATTTTTGATTTGGCCATATTTGGATATATTATAGATGTAAGCCAGCGCTACAAAACGAGGTATTGGCGGCGTCCGTAGGGCCTGGGGGTATTGAGATATGATGCCCGAAATTTGTGATGCAGAACATAAATGAGATAATGTAAATAGTTTCAAATTTTAGAGTGACTTAGCCTTTGGGATTAGTGGGAGCAATAGCTTAGTGGGGGGTCGTGAGTATACGGTGATGGTTGATGTATGCGCCCCCCAACCCAAGGAGGGCCGATTCGTCAATTTCGACGTCTATTCCGCCGAGTGTTAGCTTCTGCCAGTGGTCTCTATCGTATGCTACTCTACTATGTCTCTGCAGTAGTTGTACCAGTTAGTGATAGTATGGTTAGAAATGTACAGGTTTTTCTGGTTCCAAGCACTTGGTAAATTATCTATAAAAGACGCACAATGAGTAATAGTTTGTCAAGTGAAGATGGTGGTTGTAAAAATGAATTGTGCCGCAATGAGTACTTATTTTTGCAGTTCGTGTATATATATATATAATTACTACATTGCCATCCTACGCCCTTGCTCTCGCCCCTCCAATCACAGAGTTTCGGTATCTATCAAATCGTCCACCGGGTTGCACTAAACACTGTTACACACCATATGTAAGGCTATAATAGGAATTAGTCAGAGCAGTCGCTGTTTTAGAATTTTCTCACTGGGGGGGGTTCCTTTTCCATTAACGTTTCTATAAAAGTTTGGGCCCTCCTTGGGTTGGGGGGGGAATCAGGGAAGGGGCCCATCATCTTTTCAGGTATAGCCCCATAGTCTCTGGACCCCCAATCATCTCTCACCCCCAAAACCGATCTCTTCAAGATCAGGGTCACCCCTTTTCAGGTGTAACCTCCGATATGCTGATTCAACATTCTTTTATTTTTGGGGGATATGGAGGCTTTTCTGGCAATTTTTTCCTAAAGCTTCGCTTTAAGATTCTTCCCGCGTCACCCCCCGGGGGATAATTTTTCCCGCTCTTTCTAATGGAGAAGGTTTCAGGGCTCTATCTCTTAGGGGGCTTCAGCAAGGGGCCCTAATTTCAGGGGTCAGAATTTTTTTTAAAAATGTGGATTTTGGGTTTTTTACATTTTTTACCATAACTTTTTGTTTAAGCATAAGTTTGGACATGAAATAGAAGATCCCATGCGCTATCGAACGGTGTATGGTACGAATCCGTAGGTAGTCAGGGTAACGACATATGGAGCCCGATACTGGCAATGCAAGCGAAAACTGATATTTTTAAATGAAATTCTTATGCGTTTAAATGGTAATTGTGGATTTTTGGCATTGGTCATATCGTGATTAGGTTTACTGGGAGAACAGCTTAGTATGGGGGTCCCGGGGGGCGGAGCCCCCCGGCTTAGGCTTAGTCTAAAGCTCAGGCTTAGTCTAAGACTTAGGCTTAGTCTAAGGCTTAGTCTTAGTCTAAGGCTTAGTCTTAGTCTAAGGCTCAGGCTTAGTCTAAGGCTCGTCCACCTCAACATCAAGGCCTGGCCCTCCGAGTACAGTATTTTGGCAGTGTTGATTATCGTAGGCCATAGCAATGTCACGATAGTAGTTTACCAAATCGTTGCTGTGTCTGATGCAATGTTAGTCTTCTGCATAATCCATTCAGTGGGCAAATTGTCGATGTAGGCAAACATTACCAAAAGTAGTGCCATTTTTCATAACCGCAATACTAATTTGTTGCCCCAAAGTACCGTGCAATATATATCGTATACGTACGTAAACGCCAAAGTCTAATGTACGATTTTTCTTGTCGAAGTCATCTATAACTTTCTCAGTATCGATTCGTTTGTCTTTGTGAATAAAAGCCAGTGCCAATATGTTAAACGCTCTTCAACCATTGGTGCAGAAGGGATGTTTTGTGGGAGAAAAGATGACAGAGAGAGAACACATGTCGAGGGCGATTCAAAACGGTCGGTTAGGTTAGATGCGAAGTAGCACCATGAATAAACGGGAGATAAATTTTGATACGATAATATTCGTACCCAGACTGTTCCTGAACCACTCACGGTTTTCTCCACGCAGAGGGTAGTCTGCCAAGCTGAACGTCTGATTTAAGTAAAGTTATATCTTCCCATATATCAACGAATCTACCTGAGCCGCTGCCTTTTCGCCATTGCTATTTCTGTAACTTGTGATGCCGTAAGGTTGAATGAATGAGAACTGCAATGCACATATATTTCCGCTGGATGGGTTTTACCAATATGCGACTGGACACTATTTATGTGGCCAGCCATAGAACTCGCTCCATCGTAGCCCTGGCCTATTAGTCTTCCGGTAGTTATTCCACATGACCGAAGCGTGTTCTGCACCTGTCATAAAATCTTCTACGAAACCAATAAATTGTTCAACGATGGAATTTGAAGCAACATACCTCACTATAATTGATAGCTGTTCCGTTGGAGATATATCCGCAGTTTCGTCAGCAATTACGGAATTATAAAGCGGTGCGTTGATTTCTACAACGATGTCTGCTAAACTAACATGTCCAATAAGGTTATTAACGATACCCTTTTTACCATCAAAAGCTGTTGGCGGTGCAGGCAGAAAAATGACAGAAAGTTCTATTCGTAACGAGATTACTGGACTTAACGATTCATGATTTGTGCTATATATATATATATATTGCGTTAGCCATTGGACTGTGGTTGACGTCAGTTGTGATTCCACCATATTTTCCGAACATATATATGTAAGAAGCGAGCACATGGTTGGAAAATAAAGGTTGCATTTCGCGGAAGATGAATTCGACTTTTGCCTCGTTCAGAAAGAGCAAAAAGGTACACTAGCGACAAAACAGACCTTTAAACATTGGGGCATATGCCACACTTTCGTAATCCGGGCGTTCATGTGTCTCTAGCCGAAGTTGTCTGTGAGTTTGTTTTCTACCACTAGAGTGCACGTTTGAAGTCCATTCGTGATGAGGAGAAATAATTGTTAAGAAACGCAATTTATCCCGTTCAGATCGATTATTAAATTCAATTCTGATAACGTGACCGAAATCATTCCGATGAGCGCGCTCTCGGACCTGCTGCTGATCGTCTACCATTGGTGCGCTCAGTTCTGGAACAACACGACCGTGACCTGAAGCTATAGCTTATTTTTATTAATATAACACGTAGCATTAATAATTTAATATCTGAAATATGTCCAAAAGCACTGTCGCATGCATATACGTAACGCACATCTTTGCATCGCGTCACGAATTTTGTTCCTCAGTATATATAATCGTTCACTCCACAGGGGGGCTCGAGCCCCCTCTCTAAAACCAACGGTGGTCAGGGCCCCACCGCTCCTATCCGAAATTCGGCAGGACTTGGTTCTTGACATTAGAACTTTATAAATCCACCGCTACCTCACTGTTGTGGGGCGGAGGAACTTGACATGATTCGGTAAGTTTTGGTTCCGATGTATAGACGGAAAGGTCCCCTTCACGACGATATCATAATCAGTCAAAATAGGAGAGTAAAGAGCTAATTTGGCATTATTTGTAGATGAACTCCACCCACGAGAGCTTTCATTATATATTTATTTACTCATAGAATATTGTTTTGCGGAAAAATTTCTTCATTTTTCCTCAAAATACCTACTAAATTAATAATAATATATATATGTATATGTTCTTGTTTATAGTGCACTACAAATGTAAGCGCAGATGTTTTATTGTATGCTAAGTAGTCAGTCAGCAAACGAACGAACGTAGTTATAGCAGCAGCTGCACAATGAATAATGTGATTTAGGCGAAATTTACACAAAATAATAACACAGAATTTCATGCGGCACAGGCGCAATGTTGAAATGATAAACGAAACTTGAGTGTAAAAATTTGTTAGTTTTTCGGACCTCCATAGCCGGCGCTACCTTAGTATCATCCGCATCATTTGGGGGGGGCCCCCGATTTCTGCAATTTTGTGCTACATATTTTGGCAAAAATGGGTATTGTAAAAATTTTCAAAAAACCAAACGAAATTCTTACCACTTCACCCCTAGGTTCTAAAAAGCAAAACTCCCGCAGCGTACAGCGTTGGAACAGATTTATTTTGTCGCTTGTGTGATAAACTAGTGGGGGCCTCATGAACAGATCGGACTCGGCTGGACCGCTAGTATATGTAATGTTTATTACGTCCGCTTCGCAGTAGCAGGCATGTACTACTAAATTAGTATTTTATTTTAGACAGTATCTACGTTTTAATTGAACACTTAGACACGCGAGCACACT
>JASANE010023939.1:0-10504 GCA_030248225.1 Trileptium ribeirensis | reverse complement strand
CGCTTTGTGAGATTCCTTTAAAGAACGGAACAACAGCTACCAGATAGCGTAGCTGCTAGTGTAGGAGGCTCGCTCCAAAACGATCCAGGTTCAATCCGCCGAATTTGAAAAAGTTTGATCAACACTTGAGCTCAATACATATATGTTTTAAGAAAGCTAAAATAATACTCAACAATTAAACTATCGATTTATTAGAATATATATGAAACTGTTCTCAAGTTGGTATCGCGTTAACCTTAAACCAACGCTCTAAAACTACTCAGAATTTTGAATGTGCCACGTCAGATACTCAAAACAGCAAAAGTTAAATTAGGGTTGAATTATACAAAATAGCAAAACGTATATATAATAGCTTTAATAGATATTGCGGACAACATGAAAGAATAGAGTTTTTGTCTGACAAAACGTTTTGGTGCCCCGAACTTTCCATGAAGAAACGAAACGTTAATATACATATATTAAGCGACAAAACTGTTTATCGCAGTCGGTCTGACGTAATCAGTGAAATATATAGAAAACAGATAAGCGTTTCGGTCGGTGCATTCCGGACTTTAATTAACATTTTTGAAAAGGAATAGAAGAATCAGAAGTTGTGCCAAGCTTAACTTATAATAAAACAAGCCTTGTGTGAACCACCGCGCCTTAATATGGATTCAGAAACCAACCAGAATTGGGTTGGGTTGTAACCGTTTCAATTGTAGCATTGACACAGATAGTTAAGTACAGCTAGCGGACTATAGATGTTTGTAACAAAATTCCATTACGGATTATCCTTCATCAAATAAAAGGTTAAAACTCAAAAGATTCCATGTCAAGTTTAGCAGGCGGAGCTTTATATCGTTAGCTAAAGGATTCGTTGGGTGACAGTCCCCAGACCTAGGTTTAGCCTTAGTATATCGTTAGCAAAAAAGAACAACTTAGAGCCAGGGGGAGGGTTCGTTGGGTGACAGTCCCCAGACCTAGGTTTAGCCTTAGTATATCGTTAGCAAAAAAGAACAACTTAGAGCCAGGGAGAGGGTTCGTTGGGTGACAGTCCCCAGACCTAGGTTTAGCCTTAGTATATCGTTAGCAAAAAAGAACAACTTAGAGCCAGGGAGAGGGTTCGTTGGGTGACAGTCCCCAGACTTAGGTTTAGCCTTAGTATATCGTTAGCAAAAAAGAACAACTTAGAGCCAGGGGGAGGGTTCGTTGGGTGACAGTCCCCAGACTTAGGTATAACCTTAGTATATCGTTAGCAAAAAAGAACAGCTTAGAGCCAGGGGAGGGTTCCTTGGGTGACAGTCCCCAGACTTAGGTTTAGCCTTAGTATATAGTTTATGCAGGCACCCTAGCTATGTAGTCTACAGGCTCAGTATATCTAGAACTGCACGTGTGTGTATGTGACTTCAGGGCCTTTAAAGTTTGAGAAAGAATGTGCATTATCACAAATTTAGTGCGCTAAAGGCCCGATTGCAGTCGGGAAGAATAGCTGAAACGCTGATTATTGCATCAAGTGAACATTCTTTGAACAAAACGTTAGCTTCTAAGCCCAGGTCGGCCAAATTCATTATCAAACCAAACATTTTTAAACACTGAACATGAGGGAGTATTGTACATTAAAAATATATATACAATGATTCATTTTTCTTAAGAATGGTTTAACAAGTTATTGTAGGGCATAAAAGTGTGGATATATGTATATATAGTTTAATATGTATATATATTTTGCGAAACTTGTATGAATAATTAAATAAACAGAAATCCGTCAACTCTAAACATAATTTTTGGAAGCAAAATACAGCTGAAATTGAAACTTTGAAATTGTAGCGCTTTTTTCAAAATTCGGGCCAACCCCATTTGTTTTCTTTAGCGAAAAACATTCCGCGTTGTTGAAAATTAAAAAAAAATTCTTTGAAATTACTTTCCTGCCCAGCTAAAACCCCGAGGGACAATACGTTATATCGTTAGAAAAAAAGAACAGCTTAGAGCGGGGGTTCGGGGGATCGTAGTCCGACGATTCAGGCATAGGCTTAGTGTATGTCTTATATAAAGACTTAACCTTAGGCTAAAGTTTAGGCCTAGTATACCTTACATTTTGCCCTCTCAAGGTTACCTTCACTCTTTTTTTTCCTTTAAAATTTTGCCATTTTGCGCTTAAAACATGCTACAAATATTATATTTACATTTATTAGAAAGCTGCAATCTCTGGAGTTGTTGTGCAACCAGTGCACCGAATCAAGAAAACCAGTAATCCACGGTTTGTCCAAAATTGAAATTTATTCTAGATACTACGTTCAAAACAGCCGCGATAAAGTTTAGCCTATGTGTCAAAAACGAAGCTAAAGCTAAAGATGAAGACCTGAAAACGGGTGAAACTCGATCTGACAACAGGTAAACATATGTCTCAATTGTCCAAATACATCACGAATAGCGTTACATGTGAAATGGTTAGAAACAACAGATTAACGGGAAGTATTCGTTCAATACCGCCACATTCTGGCTTTGACATTGCCGAAAAAATGTTACTGTACACACCGAAGTATCAGATTTTAGGTTTGGGCTTCGGTTTAGAATTTGGCTTAGTGTATTGAGAATATGAGTATCGTTTGTATATTTAATTTAAAATTGTCACTTAATTTTATACCTAAACCAATATGTGACGATACCAGTCACTGCCCTGGGCACGCCAATACTTTTGTAGAAAAATCGAAATCTTTGGAAATCATAAAAGATCGCTGCTTGGGTTTGTTCGCTTTGGTATGGCTCATTCATGTTTGTCCGAACGGAATGTTTCAGTTTTTACCTAAACATTCAACAAAATAAAACAAAACACCAAACATAACCAAATTATATATACATATAATGTGTTTTGTTCACATTAGCAAATGTTGGCTATTCGGAGAATTGTTTTAAGCTTAATACAGTAACAAAAATATAATATACATTTTTAATACGCATTACTATACTGTTTTATAATCTAAATACCTTTTAGTTAATTGAAAACAAACATTTTCGAAACACACAAATCGGCTTTGTCCTGAGGCCTGACAACGTATCTATACCAGGAAAATTACAGGTTTTCCGAGAAGAGTATTTTGATATGAAACAAAATTAGGTATGTAATTTTGCCCGTTACCATTTGTCAATTTAGTCATGTCTACCCCGATTTTGCTTAATTTTTTGACACTGTTCATGATTATTGCCTAAAATAAATATATTACCGGTATGATAATAACAGGCCCAGTAGCCTGAGCAACTAAGTTGAGACGGCGTAAAAGATTTAAAAGGGCAAAACTTAATTAGAAATGAATATCAAACTGAATGTGACACCTTGGCTCCATCGCAATCGGAGGAGTTCGAATTTCAGCATCGGAGGGATGGGACTGAGGTAGGCCTATCCTGCCATAACTACGGGTCTGGGTAACATTGTCGCAGATCAGTTTGTAATGAATATGCTTTTTTCATGCAATTACCATAGCTTTAAGTGAATGTACTATGAGCGGTTCGAATCTCAGCATCGGAGGGATGGGACTGAGGTAGGCCTTTCCAGCCATAACTACGGCTCTGGGTAACATTGTCGCAGATCAGTTTGTAATGAATATGTTTTTTCATGCAATTACCATAGCTTTAAGTGAATGTACTATGAGCGGTTCGAATTTCAGCATCGGAGGGATGGGACTGAGGTAGGCCTTTCCAGCCATAACTACGGCTCTGGGTAACATTATCGCAAATCAGTTTGTAATGAATATGCTTTTTTCATGCAATTACCATAGCTTTAAGTGAATGTACTCGGAGGGGTTTGAATTTCAGCATCGGAGGGACTGAGGTAGGCTTTCCTGCCATAACTACGCCTCTGGGTAACATTCTCGCAAATCAGTTTGTAATGAATATGCTTTTTTCATGCAATTACCATAGCTTTAAGTGAATGTACTCGGAGGGGTTTGAATTTCAGCATCGGAGGGACTGAGGTAGGCTTTCCTGCCATAACTACGGCTCTGGGTAACATTATCGCAAATCAGTTTGTAATGAATATGCTTTTTTCATGCAATTACCATAGCTTTAAGTGAATGTACTCGGAGGGGTTTCAATTTCAGCATCGGAGGGACTGAGGTAGGCTTTCCTGCCATAACTACGCCTCTGGGTAACATTCTCGCAAATCAGTTTGTAATGAATATGCTTTTTTCATGAAATTACCATAGCTTTAAGTGAATGTATATTTATCTAAAATCGCAGCCTTGAAATCAGATCATAATAATTCTTGCTAAATTTTCATAAACAGCAGTCGCAGATGTCTTGCCGCTAATTTATTGAACTTGTCAAACACTTAATTCGCCCAACACATAAAACATTGTCACCCGCTTCAAAAGGTGCTATCTCTAACGCAGATTCCATCTAAGTTATAGAGATGTGCGAGAAGTTTTGGAGATTGCGGGTCGCCTCAATCAGAAGATTCAAGGATGCGAGATTTGGGAAATGCGAAATTGGGATTCAGTTTCCCTACGCCCGTATTTCAACCCCATGTTACCTAATTTAGTGAACTGTAACCGTCCCAAACGCCTCATCCCCGGGATTTTAATTAGCGTAGTATAATTCTAAACAGCGTAGTTATATGCAGCAAGACAACAAATTTCTGTGTCGAACGGAGCAATCCATTCAATCCGGTTCAAGCCTTAACAAAGGCGCAATCCAATACCGATGGATTCCCCTCAAATACCGGGTCAAGACGGATCTCCCCAAGGCGATGCCCGAGCTGTGGTGGCGGCCGCGGCCATTGACCGGCGGATAGTGAGCTGTGGTTTGCGAAAGTCGAGGCCCAATTCGTCACCTGCGGGATCACAACCCAAGAAACACTACGTCATTGGGTCAATCGCCCCCGAGAAAGCAAGCAGCCGAGGCACGCTATCTGCTGGTCAGTCCCCCGAGGGTCAACCCGTAGGATGTCCTCTGTGAGCAGTTGATTTGGCGTCTTTCGGCGTCGGAGCAACGGCGGGTGGAGCAACTCCCCAACGCTGAAGCGCTGGGCGACCGAAAGCTTAGAAAGCTTCTACGCAACATGCGACAACCGCTGGGATCTCAACATTCCGCGATCGACGATTCATCCTGCGCCAACTGTGCTTACAACATCTTCCCCCCAGCAACGTGCAAGTGGTAGTGGTAGCGTCGGCAATATCGATGCTCGAAACCGCGGCAACAGTGGACGATAAGGTAATAAAGGTTGCTGCCCTCTGTAGCTGCAGTCTGCAATGGTGACCCGCTGTCGGCAGAACTGCATGGTCTGAGATCCGAAGTCAAGGCACTGCGAAAGTTGGTGTCGATGCTCACCCTCAATCATAATGACCGACGACGCCGGTTCCAATCTCGCAGCAGTAAGTTCCGAGGGCGAGGCCGCAGCCAGTCAATCAAACGTCGACCGCAAGGCCAACAAGATGGGTTACGCTGGTACCATGCCACGTTCGGTAGTGCAGCAACAAAGTGCCGGTATCCGTGTGCAAACGCTGGAAATGGCGGCGCGGGACACTAACCACGACGAGTTGTTCCGCTGGCGTCATCCGACTCTTCTTTGTCATGGACCGTAACTCTGGTCACCGGATCCTCATCGACACGGGTGCACAAGTCAGTGTCCTCAAAGCTTCCGCCAACGACATACGTCAGGGTCAGTCAACCCCGCCCCTTCAGGCTGGCAACAACACAGCAATTCCAGCTTTCGGAAATCATTCCCTAACCTTCAGCCTCGGGATCAAGCGGCTCATTCGCCAGGTCTTTGTCGTCGCCGACGTGTCATATTCAATAATTGGTGCTGATCTGCTATCCCGGTTGGTTCCGACCTGGTCCCGATATCTGTCGGTCCCGCCTTCACGACGGCGTCAAGTACCTTGCGGTACAAGGTCTCACTTCTGAGGTGAAGTCCCTCAACTTAGCAGTCCTTGATAACAAAGCAGCCTCCGAGTTCGACGACATCCTCAAACTATTTCTCCGCCTCACTCGTCCTTCGTGCTTTGTTGCTAACAATCGACACTCCGATAACCACCACATCGAGACAAAGGGTCCGCCTGTCCGCAGTCGTCCTCGACAGCTCCCTCCCTCCGGACAAACTAAAGGTGACAAAGGATGAATTCAATCTCATGCTGGAGCTGGGCACCATTCGGTCGTCGCCTAGCACCTACTTGTCGCCCCTTCACATGGTTTCAAAGAAGAAAGGCGACTGGCTTTTGTGTGGCGATTACCGGGTATTGAACAATACTACCGTTCCAGATCAGTACATCGTTCCTCACATTCAAGATCTTACGACGTCATTATTCGGGAAGTCTGTGTTCTCAAATTTTGTCCTCGTTTGGGCGTACCATCAAATCCCCGTCGCCCGGATGATATACCAAAGATCAAAATTACGATGCCTTTTTGTATTTTCGAATACGTCAGGATGCTGTCTGGTCTTCGCAATGCGGTGCAGACGTTCCAACGGTTCACCGATCAAATCCTGCGGGGCATTTTCTTTTGCTGCGTTTACCTCGACGACATGACACGAGAATTGACAACACCTCGAAGTGCTGTTCAAGCGTCTCGATAAATATGGTATGACAATCATTCGCCTGAAGTACCAATTCGGGGAGGCATCTGTAGATTTCTTCGGACACCACGTCGACCACGCGGGTATTAGACCATTGCATGCCAAAGTTCAAACTATTTGCGATTCCCCAAGACCGGAAACGACAAAGAAGCTGCAGAAGTTTCTCCGCATGCTGAACTTCTATCATCAGTTTATTCCTCATTGCAGTCAACTCACAGCGTCCCTGTCGGCACTGGTTAGATCTTCTAAATTATTGAAGCAACTAGTCTGGTCCGAAACATCGACTGTGGCTTTCGACGCCTACAAAACTTCTCTGGCAACAGCAACAATGTTGACTCATTCGCTGCCAGATGCACCGCTCAACATTGTCGTGGATGCGTCCGATGTCGCAGTAGGAGCCGTACTTCAGCAGTAAACCAACGACGGCTTGGAACTATCTTTTTTCTCCAAGGAGGTGACCGACGCCGAGTCGCGATACAACACTTTCGCTCGAGAGCTGCAGGCCATTTATAAAGCGATCCGCCATTTTCGACACATAGTGGAACATCGGAATCCCTTCGTCCTCACCGCACCAGAAGCGAATCGCCCTTTAATCGCGTTCCGAGCAACAATCCCCCCAAGAACTTCGCCGTCGAGTGGTTTACACTCGACACACGTCATATCAGTGGCAAATGCAACGCCCCCGCTGACGCATTGTCTCGCATCAACACCATATATTCTCAGCGATTGATTATAATCAACACGCGGAAGCCCAACAGTCTTACGACACGCTGCAGAAACTGCGCTACAACACCGAATCCTCACTTAACTTCACGTCCATTGCGATTATCCTGAGCGAATAGATGATTATCTGCGACGCGTCAATGGGTGTCGCCAGGCCATATTTATCAGAACAGTTTCGACGACCAGCGTTCGACAAACTCCACCGCTGTCACACTTCGGTATCCGTGCATCTCAGCGACTTATAGTCGAGCGATTCGTATGGCGTAGCAGCAATGTCTGACTCTGGGCACAATGTTGCCTCGCCTGCCAGCGGTCAAAGATACACAGGCATATCGTCGCCCCTTTAGAGAGATATGCCGTTCCCGACTAACTTTTCATCCACATCATGGTCGACATTATGGAGCCTCTCCAGCCCTCAAACAGAACAGCTACCTCTTGACAGTGCTCTATCAATTCAGCCGATGACCCGAAGCGGTTCCTATTCCAAACATCACCACTGAAACAGTCGCCGATTCCTTGCGTTCAGGAAGGATTGCCCGATTTGGCGTTCTTCACAACCGACCGTGGCGGACAGGTCGAATCTTTTCTATTCAAAGAATTGATGAAGATGCTCGGAGTAAGTCATTACCGTATTAAGTCTACCATCCCATTACGAACGGCGTGGTTGAATGATTCCACTGCTAACTAACTGCTCAAGACAGCATACAAGGATCACGAAAAACAACGATGGACCGATGTGCTATCCTTGTTATGGCTTGGAATACGATCTTAGACGAAGCAGGATCTTCCAGCAACAGATTCAGAACTGCTCTATGGTACAACCATCCGACTCCGCGGCGAAATTGTTACAACAAGCAATAACACACCGCCCCAGCATGGAACACTTTTTCTCGATCCACTGCGATACCACTGGAATCGGTTACAACTAACAGCACCGCGACGTGCGGACCATGGAACCTTCATTCCTTCGACGCGGGTAGTGTTCGTTTTTCGTCCGCGGCGATTCAATTTGTAAACCTCTCCAATCGCCACATAAAGGCCGTCATCGAGTATCAAAACATCCAACACGCATTGCACCGTGGAAAAAAGCGGAAAACCAGAGACGATCTCGATTGAAAGCTTGAAACCCGCGTTCGTGAGAATTATCCGACAGGCGACTTATCCTCGACAACGATGCCTGAAAGTGACAACGTCCGGACTGGTCGGGTCTCGCGCTGAAATCGATCCGTTAGTTTTTTATAACCGACATCGTTGCGAACGAAGTTTGTGGAAAAGGAGTACTGTAGCGCCCGACCTCTCACCGAGTTGCCAGAACGTAAAGTGACTTTTATGTGGCTGATGCCAAAATAACGATGGATAATTGTAGCATATCGTGCTAAAGAACATAATTATTGCGACACTGATATCTATGCATACGAGCGCCATTACAAAACAACTATGACGATACACGATTGATAATGACTTCCTACAAGGTGCAACAATTAACGTGCTAAATTGTAGCATATCGTGCTTAGGAACATAATTCTCTTTGACACACTGACATCAAGGTAAAAGTTTTAAACAATCTAATCTCCACTTTGCAGTGTAGGACCATGTTGCTCTACATAGCGGTTAAAAAGCTAAATTGTAGCATATCGTGCTTAGGAACATAATTCTCTTTGACACACTGACATCACGGTAAAAGTTTTAAACAATCTAATCTCCATTTTGCAGTGTAGGATCATGTTGCTCTACATAGCGGTTAAAAAGCTAAATTTAACATATCGTGGTTAAGGAAATATAATTCTTTTTTACTATACTGAAATTAAGGTAAAAGTTTTAAAAGATTCTAATCTCCACTTTGCAGTGTAGGACCATGTTGCTCTACATAGCGGTTAAAAAGCTAAATTGTAGCATATCGTGCTTAGGAACATAATTCTCTTTGACACACTGACATCACGGTAAAAGTTTTAAACAATCTAATCTCCATTTTGCAGTGTAGGATCATGTTGCTCTACATAGCGGTTAAAAAGCTAAATTGTAGCATATCGTGCTTAGGAACATAATTCTCTTTGACACACTGACATCAAGGTAAAAGTTTTAAACAATCTAATCTCCATTTTGCAGTGTAGGACCATGTTGCTCTACATAGCGGTTAAAAAGCTAAATTGTAGCATATCGTGCTTAGGAACATAATTCTCTTTGACACACTGACATCAAGGTAAAAGTTTTAAACAATCTAATCTCAACTTTGCAGTGTAGGAACATGTTGGTCTACATAGCGGTTAAAAGCTAAATTGTAGCATATCGCGCTTAGGAACATAATTCTCTTTGACACTGACATTTAGGTAAAAATTTTAAACAATCTAATTTTTCACTTTGCAGTGTAGGACCATGTTGCTCTACATAGCGGTTAAAAAGCTAAATTGTAGCATATCGTGCTTAGGAACATAATTCTCTTTGACACACTGACATCAAGGTAAAAGTTTTAAACAATCTAATCTCCACTTTGCAGTGTAGGACCATGTTGCTCTACATAGCGGTTAAAAAGCTAAATTGTAGCATATCGTGCTTAGGAACATAATTCTCTTTGACACACTGACATCAAGGTAAAAGTTTTAAACAATCTAATCTCCATTTTGCAGTGTAGGACCATGTTGCTCTACATAGCGGTTAAAAATTTAAAAATAAACCATATATCGGTTATTGAAATTAGTGATTTCAAATTACGTTATAATTCGGGCTATTAAATGAACCTAAGCTCCTTAATAGCTTCTGTATTGGTTAATTAACTATTAATATTTAAAGTTAAAAATTCTTAAGGAAATTCTCGTAAATTAACCATAATGGAACGTCGCTTAACGATGTCTCGCCAGTATTGCCAGTTTTCACATTGCCAGTACTTTACGGAAGTGACACTTTTGTTTTGTTACATTGTTTAGTCATTATGTAATAGTGACATTGTTTTACATCGTAAGTCGCACCCGTGATGCCGGCTATTCTAATGTCCTAAATTTTTCAAGTTCCTAAAACCACATCGGTAGCAAAACTGCATTCCTATTTCGTATCTTCAGACTTCTCGTATCTTCCCAAAATTTTTAACATCCTTCCTAAATTTAGATGAGTCTGCGCGGTTGATAACTGTGTTCGTTCATGTATGCGACGTAAGGCGGGATATATAGCCTAATCGAACGTATCCGTGAATCCTGTTGCGAAAAGATTACAAGGTTACCCACAAAATATTTGGTGGAGGACATA
>JASANE010023938.1:0-44214 GCA_030248225.1 Trileptium ribeirensis | reverse complement strand
TTGCTTTCACACCGATAGTGTAAAAGTGGGTATTTAACTTAAGTAAACTTATTTAGTTATTGTATAGCCTTGAGGGGAAAGGCGAAGCCAATCTTGCGGGGGGAAAGCCAAGCTCAACATTCATGCAATTTAGGAAGTTTGGTGGGATTTTTTTGCTTTAAAATTCATCTTTTTGCAGTTTCTAACGGAAGCATATCTAATTTCAACATATTGTCGTCGTTTTTCATGTCTCATGATAAAATCAAGATTTTGATGCAACATACTGCAAAGAAAGATGCACATAGAGTGATGTTTATAGGTCTGTAACTCAACAGCGACAGATTTGCCGAAATACTGTGCTGTACGCTTATCACCGCCAATAGTCTAGAATTTCAAAATAACACAGAAATTTTAATCAGCCTACTTTCTGGGGCCCGTATCAGCCAAAGTTAAGAGGAGCGTAATTACGGTGACAATGACATACGAAACGCGTTACGTCGGATTAGTCAAGGAGCAAAGGTTAATGCAGTTGCAAAGGCAACTGGAATTCATCGCAACATCCTCAGGGCGAGGCTGGCAGCACATGCTGGGAAGCGCAGCCCCGTTTTAACCCAAGGTCGCAAAGCGATTATCAATGATGGGGAAGAGACAGATCTTGCAGGCTGTATCGTTGAAATGGGTCGGCTAGGGTTTGCGCCTACTCGCAAACAAATAAGAGCCATGGTTGCAGAATATGCTGAAATCAAAGAGATCAGAGATCCTATGTTTAAAGCCTGCTCACCATCAAAAAGCGTTTCGCCACGCACTTGGTATCCATCGCGTGTCCTCGCGTGCTGTAACGTTATTTTTGCCAGCAAAGCGAAGGCTCCCACTGATATACCACTTGAGTGGATCGGAACCCGTGATGTTAGTCTGGAGGACACATGGTACGGATTAAGTAGCAAAGTTGTATGACAACCAGCACATTTCATTCCTGGTTCTGCAGCTTTTGTCAATTGATCTCTGAACGGCCACTACTTGTTATATTCGAAGGTCATATTATGTCGCACCTCAGCACACAGACTATTGCAAAGGCAAATGACGAAAATATAACAATTCTTAAGCTACTATCACACACTACCACAAAACTGCAGCCTCTGGATTTAACCGTCTTTGGATCGCTCAAACAAAAATGGACGGAACGGCTGAATGAATTGGTTGTTCAGCAAGGTTGGCCCTTGGGGTCATGACCAACCGTCGGTTTGTCAAAATTTATCAATGGTATGGTACGACGGACCATCGCCGAGCAATATTCGATCAGTGTTCCGAAGCGTTGGTATTATACCACTTGATCGTTCACAATACGACCATTCCCTGTTTGATGTTGCGAAGCTGCAAAAATACAATTTATGGGTGGATCGGGGCAAGCCCGACGAGTACGACGCTGATGAAAATAATACTGACTACAGCTGATGAAGGCGACACACCGGCTCAGCTAGCGATGGACAACCCGGTTTGTAACATTGTTGCTCCCAATCAAAATGAACTAGCGGAAACTTCAGAGCCGTCTACTACTTCAGTAATACATCACAGTTCGAATGTTAGTGTCACATCTGCTAACCAAAGCCGACCAGGCGGTGGATATTCATTCCAGACGACACTCCAACATTATCCAGAGATTCAGCGTCACCAGCGCCTAGTGAATCTCCGAGTCCTTCCACGTTTCAACAGTTATGGCTGGCAAAAATTGGCGAGCAAAAAACACCGACAGCACCTCAAAAACGTCAACCAAGTTAAAATGGAATCTACTGCAAAACAGGTCGCAGCAGCTCTGCAGCAACGAGATGTAGAATGAAAAGCAGAGCAGCGAAATGGGGGAGCGCGCAAAAGGTCGATCAAGTTCAGAAAACGGAAGCGAAAGATCTCTGTTAGTGACAGCGAAGAAAGCTCAAATGCTGACAGTTCGGCAACAAGTTCTGACAGCTAGGAAATTTCTGAGAGTTCCGGTGACGACGATAATTTTGACGAGGGGGATAGAGCACAGTTTACTGCAGATTTGAAAAAATTACAGGATATGGTTGCTTCGGAAAAACACAACTTGGTCGAAAAGTATTTTGCTGTTGCGTATGACAAAACATGGTACCTCGGTCGCATTAAACAGGCTGATGATGGGAATACGGTCACATTTGAGTTTTGTCGCTGCATTTCTTCAAATACACTTGAAATTAAGCGTGGTGACAGCCGATTCAGTTGATATGCGGTATATATTCGCAGGTCCATTCACACCGATAGTGTAAAAGGGGGTTTCAGTTAGCAGCATGCCAAGTTAGAGCTGTGCGTTCCGAATACGACCGCATGGGTTCGTATCGGCTCAGTTAAATTCCAAGCGAATTTAATACTAAATTGAAGCCTCCACTGTAAATATCGAACCCTATTCGATTCGTTTTTCAACTTCTATTCATCATATTTTGCAACTGTTGAATTTTGTTATTAATTTGGAACATTTGAATTTGAATCCCGGGCAACGTTAACTTTGTGTCCTGTGGCAACTATATACTTGTGGATATGCTACCAACGTAGGATATAGAAAAATAATCCCCTTGACTGCACTGCTGCATTTCCGTCATCAAACTTTTATATGGCATCGCTCGGATGCCGATTACGCTCTCCTAAAAATGCAAACATTATTATATATTTAAATACATAAAAAGATATTTGGATTCCCCGGTTGTTGTTCGCACAGACGTCAGGCCACCCCATATATAGGTATATATTTATATAAATTATGGTATAATAAATACAAATAATTTTAATATCAAAAATTTATATTAATATATTTATCAAGTAAATAAAGTAGTTAATTAACAAATTTAATATTAAATTTATATTATGTATTATATTGATTAGCCGTCTGTCGTACGTATTTATTTATTATTTAGTATGAAAATAATGAAAGACATTAATTAAGTAAATATTAATAAGTAACATAGTTTTGTTTGGAGGGGGCTTTGTAATAAAATAGTAGACTTACCATACTTATATATTATGGAATATTTACGTTGATATATTAAGTTGATAACATTAATTAATATTAAAATTTATTAAATAATAATTATAAACCCATAAATTAGGATTAATTTGGACCCAAAACTTGAGAGATAAGGGGGAAATTGAGCATACAGACGGTTAGGGATTAACTTGTCTGCGAAACTAGGGTAAATCGTCTGGAAAAGTGACGATTTTGCTGACTAAGGCCTGGGTTCCCGGAAGGATTGCCAAAAGTTGGCGCCTCCAGACAAACTAATCGGGCCTTAAAGGCCCAATTAATTTAATTACCCAAAGGAACGTCCTTTGGAATGGTATCGCTACCGGCTTACGGTAGCCGTCCCAAATAAAAATCTCATTGGATAATTTAAGAAAAGATCGGAACTCCGGTCTGAATCAAATCGTCTCAAATTGGGCGGAGACTGGAAAGACAGTCAAGTTACATGTCCCGACTGAAAATAGCAGTTCAGTCTGACTTCGGCAGCACGGAGTTCGGTCGGTTTTACAGACCGGCTCCGTTGCTTTAACTGTGTGTTGTTTTTTATTATTTTGTTCGCATTTTTTTTACTTTTATATTTTGCAGATGGACGGACGAGCGATGGATGGTTTATGGATCAGGATCAAAGCATGTATGGGCAGAGAGGCGAGTAGGAGAATTCACATGTTACCGATGCCAGACAAGATAGATTCTAAGGAACGTTGATGTCCGATAGCACTGAATACCGAGTAGTTGAGCTAGAGTAGTAAGCATATGTAGACTTCCTGTCCGTGTTTTCTTTACAGGGTAGCTGTGCCCATCCTAGCTTACCCCGTGGATCCATGATCTGGATAAATGATTTTTTCATCCCACCGAAGTCATTCTGATCCCCATCGGTCAAGAGTTACGGCGTAAACAAATCGCGACACTAGCGAAGAATCGTTTTACCTGAATTCCTGAGTCGAGATAAGAGTAGAAATTGAACCAAAACCGCCGAGGTTAAGTATAATTTTCTTTATTATAATAATTATTTCGTTATAGTCATATATTCACGCAGTAGTGACACAAGCCCTTACAAATAGAAAATGGAAACGCTTACTTGGTGCAAAATTCGCTCCAGAAATTTTCCTGAAATTTTACTGGATTATAAGTAAGGACTCAATTTTCCAAATGGAGTCGTAGTATTCATTAATATCTTCTCGGGTCCCTGAGCCCGATGACTAGGAATTAGGACACCCTTACATTGAGGCTAAACGTTGACATATTAGAATATTATTCATCTAGGAATTGGTCCACATTTTGTTGAGTTGTGGAGTCAGATCGGGTCTTTAAATAAGACCTTAAGGTTGAACAAATTCAACCCGGTTCGTTTGCCCGGTGATCCACAAAGGGCTTGCCCCACCTAAAATTTGAATCGTCGATATCTCAAAATTCCTTCCATGGATTTTGATGACTTTTATTTTGAAAATGGAGACCCGTTAGACTTTTCATTTGAGCTATTGAGCACGGAAAATCCATCAAAAATTACAACAATTTAAACCCGAGCAGCGCAAACGTCACCCGAGCAGCGCAAAAGTTACTCAGGTTTTTACGCAAATTTATGCAGTGACATAGAGCTGGATAGCAGGGAGTAACCGGAATGCTGGTTCCGGCAAAAGGCAAAAACCATACCGGAACCGGAATTCCGGTTTAAGAATTTTGTTGGAAATTTTCCATATTTTTGCTTCATCTGTGGTCCAGACATATGTAATATATGTATATGATCAAGTTCCAATACAACCAAGCAAAACAAAAGATTAACTCAGAAATTTGCCGTGTAAAACGTAAGTAGAGCACATAATTTCAGTAGGAATTTTTCATGTTAATCTGCAGGTTATTGTTAACAAAACAAAGCCAGGTCGATGCGTGTAGCAGCTATTTTACACATTCAGGAGTCTGCAATGCATGTTAGACTTAGTTCAACTCGATAACAGGGTATGGATAATTTAGAAGTACTTAGCTGTAAGCTTGGCTAACATAAATTGCGTCAAGCACCAGCCACTGCGAGTGTGAACTTTGTGAATCAGTCTACATTGAAGTAATGTAACATATGTGCAACGCAGCCAGAAACTGCTTTCTTCGTAATGAGCTATATTTGTTGAAACTGTGCAAGTAATATAACAGTTTGTCCCATTTATAGCATTCTGATCAGAGAGTTAACATCATTATCATTTAGCTGACGGGCACTGGTTGCCTATCGGTAGCCTAAGCGATGTCTCTGGCCACTGATCACAAAATTATAGTATACCTTTCTTTATTTTCTTTTAGAACCATATAAATCAATAATTTGAAGCTGCCTACAGAATAACTGTAACAAACGTATTTGTAGTAAAGCGGAGCAATCGGAGACATAGCGAAAGTGTTTAATGAAAGGCATTTTTTGCTCTGGGGGTCCAAAAAACCAACATATTGATCGATAAATAAACACCATTTCCTCAGTCTTGACAAAGTTCCAGAGAGGCAACAATGACATCGCAATACATTAAGTTTAATGTAAAAGTTATTTTTAATACTTTTTAAATCCACTGTACCTTCATTTCTTCCTGCATCTGTTTTAATATATAAGTTTCGAAGACCAGGTTCCTTTTTAAATGTACGGTTCCGTTTTCGGTAAATTTTGGTTCCGGTTATTCCCTGCTGGACAGGTTCAAATTTACAATGTATATTTTAGATTCAGCTTTGAGTTTCTCTCTTTCACTCTGTATATTTGTTATCAGTGCAGAACGACGCTAACGGAGTATCGAAACTCCGATACGCTGCCGCTATGATTGCAATATCAACCTTCCCAGAGTTGATATTTATCGCTGCGAACAGCAACAATTTTTGTACAAATTTAATGACATCGCGAGGCGTGATGTCGTGTCTGTCAGGCCTTGACCCGGCGGACCAATTTTTGAAAGGACCGGTGAACCGGCCCTCAGAAATCAAAAGGTGTATGTTAGAATTAGCTTCTGCGCAATTTTGTGTACAAATTTAGCGACATCGAGAGGCGTGATGTCGGTTCTATCGGGCTTTGACCCGGCAGACCAATTTTTGAAAGGACCGGCGACCTGGCCCTGAGAAATCAAAAATGTATGTCAGATCCAACCTCTGTGCAAATTTGCACAGAGAAATAATGTTGGCACAAGTTTAAAAAAATCGAAATTCTATGTTTGCCCCCACCCTTGCCACAGGTTGGGCTGGGAACCTCGGTCGAAACCGAGTAAATGAAGATCATAAACCGGGCTAAATTTGGTAAGGAACCTTGTTGACGGTTGCAATGACCGGTGGTTCTAGTGGAATAAATTCACTACATTAGTTCGAAATTAGAATAATTGAATAAAATTTATATAGGGATTGCCACATTTACGGAGGTGCTTTTGTTAGCTCCTACATGAAAATTTACCAATTCTAGAACATGTGCCGATACGAGCCATCGTTATCCTTAAATTTATACGTTGAGTCGAATCATAGCTAGCTGTATCAATTCCTAATCATTGCCCCCATGCCCCGAAGACGTGAAATTAAACATTTGTATGATATAGATATACAATTAATTTAGAGCGATTGATGGAGAGAACTTGCATGAAACACCGCATCAGGACGCCTTTAACCAGTGGTTCGTCAGCTTACGAGAGTGCCCATATCACACTAGTACCATCGCATCGCAGCGATCGCGAGCATTCAACTGAATTGCAAAATGATTTCCTCTTGAAGGATCGAGTCACGATACGCAAAAGCTAAGAATTAGTTAAGTATGATAAGTATCTAATTCGGCTGAGCTCGTGGATATTGTGAATAAGCCCAGAGTAATTCGTTGTCTCGGCACTGATCCACTCGCGAGTTCAACCGTAGCTTTGAAAGTTGAGTTATTTTTACATCTATCTTAATGCTATGAAGTAAGGGCTGAGACAACGCCTCTCACCGTTAGTGAATCGTAGGTAAATATCATTCATAATTTTTGGATGAGATCGACCGATATTAACCATCCACAAATCAAATAGCCGTGACTCTTACAACGCCGAGTAATCACGAAATATCGTTTGTCTTCTTTCTTTATGTATCTTGTGTAGAGTAGCAGGAAATAAATTTATCATAGATAAGAGCTAAAATGTTACAGGCTTGGCAAAATTAATACTTAACAAGTTAGTTTAAACTGTGAGTAAAACTTAACCACCCGAACTCCAATAGTCGTGATTTAAACTATCAGTATTATCTTTACCATAAGATGATTTCCGATTGTATTTAATTCCAATTTTTGCTTAGTGGTAATAACCCTAAAACTCTTTTTGAGAAGCTACGCAGTGACGTGGTAATTCTGCCTCGGAATCGCAATTCAAAGGGTCAGGATCGATAACAACAAATGCGAACCCGACCCTGTAGTGGTAGAAAAGAAGAATTTCCAAAGTTTATCCTCCCTTCGTGGGATAACCGGAGTGAACAATGCTAAACTAAATTTTGAAATCTGATTAGGTATTTCATTAGTTAGGGTTCTCGTACCAAGTTGCCGCAATCAGCGGTTTTGACTGACAACCCTGAGAACGGTTCCGCTGAAGCAGACTTAAGTTCAGACTACTAGTGGAATTCCAATTAGCTCGGTAATACTATTTTAACAATTTTCCCTGGGTCCGACTCGATCCAGCGCCTTATCAGAATAGTACAAATTGACATAAAATTTGCAGACAGATATTAAGTATCAATTTCCCCACGTTTGATAAGTTGGATAGCATGCATAAAATGAATGGAAATATTACTTAGTAAACATTGCTTTTAGTTAACTATCAAAGATTAGATTTTTGGCCCCAATTTTCTTCTACCGAAACCTATAAACTTCGCAATAAGAATCCCGCACTGGGCGACCCTGATTCACAGTGGGTCAGGAGTGTAGCCTATAAAACGGCAGAGTACAATGGATTTTGGAGTCACCGTTGAGCCGAGTTTAAGTCTACGTATAGATTTATATTTGGCCCTCCAAAAGCAGCGGAAGGGGGTGGGGAAAATCACGGAAAGGTCCCACCATCTTTTCAGGGATAGCCCCCATAGTTTCTGAACCCCCAATCATCTCTCACACCCGAAAGATGCGTCTTCGATACCAGGGTCGCACCTTTTCAAGCATAGCCACCTGATGATGCTAAATTATTGTTTTCTGTTTGGTTTTTGGAATATAGAGGGGACAGAAGATTTTTGGTAAGTTTTGGCCCAAAAGCTTCGCCTACACTCGTCTACCCCCCTTCCCCCATGGGACAGCCTTTACCGCGCTTTGCAGTAGAAAATGTTTCAAAACTCTATCTCCTTAAGGGGGTTCAGGAGGTGCCTAAATTCAAGGGTCGAACTTTTTAAAAAATGTGGATTTTGGTTTTTTCACAGTTTTGACCATAACTTTTGATTGGATGGCCCTATTTGGTCAAAATTTTGATATGTTATATAAAACACAATGGCCTATCTAAAAGTTCTTAACAGGTTGCCGTGGTAACAAGATATAGAGACAGATATTGGGAATGAAAGCGAAAATTGGATATTTTGAAATTTGGTTAGATATGTTCGATGCATTGGATCGTAATGCTTAGTGAAAGAACAGACTAGGCTTAAGATTAGTGCCAGGCATGAGCTTAGTCTCAATCTTAGGCTTAATTTGACGCTTAGGCCTAGTCTCACCCTAAGCCTTAGATTTAGTATTTTTTCAGATATATCTGAAATATATCTACCCGCGGTAGACCAAAAAATCATAAATATAATATTATAGCACCAGATAATGGTATCAGGCAATATGAAATTGAAGAGTTAAATATTAAATTTGTTGACTTTTGCCGAATAACGGCAAATTATTATAGTACTATTGGATACTTAGCTAAAATGGGGTTATTAGTAATAGTTATATATGTGACTGTGGGAACCCTTGCTATCTGGCTAAGAGACGTGATATGGTGAGTCAGGACAAGTTAGAATGGCGGTGTTCCGACAGTAAAACTGTCGAACTAAATATTCAATTCGTATTAATTCTTGCTTTTTTAGTCATAAACTGCATCTCGATAGAATTCTTCTGCTTATAGTCGGTTTCATAAAGAATTTAGACCGTTTCATGGTGGATGAAGTTGGCGTGTCGGAGCACGCGGTATGTGTCTGGTACAATTATTACCGGGACATTTCTGTGGCGTACGAACGGGACAATTAGCAACACCTTATGCTGGGAGACCCATTGATTGACGTTGAAATTAACGAGTCAACGTTTTTTCGACAAAAATATAATCATTGATTACCCCGTCGCAAACATGGCTGGGTGGTGAGAATTGCTGTAACGCGGTACACATAGGTGTCTATTCTGGGTTCCGGCGAGAACTATCGGTGTCATCATGCCCTTAGTTTGTCAACATGTCCGCCCAGGAAGTCCTGTACTCACAGATAGCTTTGTTACATACACGGGTTTGCCAGATTGCCGCGACGACAACCTTACATCCATGAAAAGGTTAATCACCATAATTCGTTAATCCTAATAATGCGTAAGTTCACACACAGAATGTTGGCGGGTTATCTGGTTGGATAAAAATGTTTTTTCGGGACCGTAAGGGTGTTCCGGGTGGAAGGTTCGGAAGATACCTGGCTGAATTTGTATGACATCAACAGCTTGCTCCTCATCCATTTGGGTTCATGGTTCATCAAATCCGGAAAATGTATCGGGTTAACAATATAAAATGTAAGTGCATTTTAATTTGTCTAGTTTTTTCAATAATTCATCACTGTGTGGTTTAATTGAGTGAAAATTGTTACAATTCGACTTGCCTCGTTGAGCTGCAGTGAATGGTTCATTATAGGCCGTACATCGGAAGGATTTTTTTCCGATTTTTTAACGTATATTCATGGTGCCGAGTCAAAATTTTTTTCTGACAATGGTCATATTGAATAACATTGAACTCAACTCGTCCAGCTGAATCGAAATATGCCCAAAATTTAGCTGTACAAAGATTCCAGATTTTCCCCTCTGCTTCAAAAGTACGACTTTATACATTTCTATTCTTCTTAACATTTGTGTTGAGCATAGAGGATGTTACTGAGCGCAGGTCCATTCGCGATTCCTCTGAAAACGATCGTTAGTGGACGTCAAATCCACCTTACTTTTAACTGTCCCCTCTCAAGTCTGTAACCACATCTCTGTTCCTTAGTATGTACATTTTGAATTCTTGCCATATTAGACCGCTTGGCCAGTCACACTAGGTATATTGATGCCCCGATGAACTGGCCATCGGATAAGTTTGAGCCGAGCTAAAGTAAACGCGACCTCGAACACCATTTGCCGTTTAAAAGTTCCCTGCTGATTGTACGTACATATGTATCTGTCTATGTATGCTAAAAATCTCTCCGGGAGCACCAAATTCCAACCCAGAAATAGAGCATCTCTGTTGCAGGGAAAACTAAATCTTCGTCTTCGATACAACGTCATAGAGGATCGTAGAATGAATGATAGCAGGAGGGGTAGTTTAATCTGGTTGATCCCTAGGTCCCTTCCAGCACTAAATCTATTTAAAGAATCTAAAATCTTATCCTATTCCAGAAACCTATTAATTGGGCAATTTAATTGATGGCCTTGGGAGCAATCCGAAATTCCATGCCCAAAGAATTTAAATCTTAAATCTCTTAGTTTACTGTATTCAAAAGTCAAATGTTTTGCAGTGTCCAAATCTTTACCACACCTTCTACGCTTGTTATTGTCTTCAATTTTAAGAGTTTTTAAATGTTTCATAAAAATTGCCGTGCCCAGTAAGAAACTGCACGGCAATTCTCATTCTATCTTTATTCAATTTCCATAGTGCAAATCTTTTAAGTGAGAACAGAAGCATGATGGCTTTACTACACTTTTCAATCAAGTTCAGATTCCAGCTTAATTTGTTATCTAATATTACACCCAAATATTTAACATCATTCGAAAGCGGTACAGCCGTACCACCAATCATCAACTGCCTATACCCAATTATACTCCTTTTCCTTGTGAAAATGACACTATTACTTTTTGCACATTCACATCTAGTCTTCTACTCTCACACCAATGAGAAATCCTATTTAAGGCATTCTGGAGTCTATTACAAACAGCTTGTAGAGAGGTTGAAGACCCCATTACTGCCAAATCATCAGAGTACCCCACACATATAACCCTGTTACTGGTGATGATTTGCAAAAGTTCATCAACCACCAAGCTCCACAGAAGTGGAGATAGCACATCTCCTTGGGGAAATCCTCGGGAAGCTTTTACAGTATATCTAGCCACACCCAATTCAGCTGTTATACTTCTCGTTGAAAGCAATTCTGATAGCCAATACTTGACACATGTTGCAACTGGCCAGTTCGCTATACTGTCAAGGATAAAAGAAACCCTAGTACAGTCTAAGGCACCACATATATCCAGAAACACTGCAACTGAGTATTTGCCAAGGTTCATTTGACGTTCAATCCAAGATGCCGTAAACTGAAGAGACGAAATGTTACTTCTGCCTGGTCTGTAGACATGCTGATTTTCATGTAGGGGAACCCCCTTTAAAACTTCATCTCTTACATAACTGTTTAGAATCTTTTCCAATGCTTTCAACAGAAACGACAAAAGGCTTATTGGACGATTACGGCTTAGAGTCAGTATAGTCGTCTTTGCCTGGTTTCGGAATAAAAGTCATTTTGTATTGTCTCCAAGACTGAGGCATATATAGCCTAGTCGGGGATACGATCTATAAATAGTTACCAAAATATCCACTATCTGCTTAATGCTAATTTGCAGCAGAATCGGATAAATCATATCGGGACCGGGTGCTTTATAAGCACCAAAGCATCCTACTGATTCAGTCTCTTTCTTTTGATTAATCATATTATCTATTAAATCCACGTCGAATCTACTGGTTGTAATAGTCCTATTCCGTTCAACAAAGTTGGGCCATCATCAACCTCACACCCTGGTACGTGAGTACGCATCATTACTTCCAGAGTCTCTTCATCGCTATCAACAAAAATCCATTCTGATTATTCTTTTTCATAATCTTGTTTATTCTGTTACTTTCCGGAACCGAATGAATCAATTCACAGAATTTCCTCCATGTTTCCAATTTTCTATCTTTAATCAGGCACTTATACTGATTTTGCAACATCCTATATTTGTTCCACGTTCTTAAGTCCCATATTTAACCGCCATTCTGTAAAGTTTCCTGACTTTTTCTTAGTATTTGCTAACTTCTCATTCCACCATCTATTGCGATTCGCCCGATTAGATTTCATCGTACAATTCTCTTCCGCCACAGTTATAAGGGTGCTAGTTAATTTCATCACTGTAATATCAATATCATCTTTACTATTACACTGAACCCATTCTTCAGCATTTATAATCTCCTCTACTCTTCTTTTATATGAATTCCAATTTAATTTTCTAATGTTGAGCTCAGGTTTTCCAGTTTTAACAGAATTTATATCCACTCTGCACCGAATAAACATGTGATCCGATCCAGAATATTCTGTTAACACTTCCCAACTTTAAATACATTGTTCAATCAGCGTACTAGTTATGTCAAATCAATAATTTCTCGTATATTGCGAATCACAAAAGTCGGCTCTTTAACCCGATTGACAATCCAAAGATTGGTAATCAAGAGAAAGGCCGCCAGTTCTTCACCTCTTCTATTAGTGTTGCTACTACCCCATATTATGTTGTGAGCATTAGCGTCACAACCTATTATCAATTCTATTGCCTTATTTTCGCAAAAACTTGCTAAATCCTTCAGGTTTATACCCGGCATCCCCTCCTCGCATCATAGGGTAAGTACATAACTCACCATATATGCTCTTCTTCGCAATGCATATAAGGTGAGATAAGATAGCTTTTTTAACGAAGAAGAGCACGAGCCGAATGTTCGGCTTGAGACAATTGGGCTTGTGTGAGATTATAAATGAATGCATCGTTGCCATGTCTTGTTGTGAGGAAGCCTGCAATTAATAGTGCAGGACCAGCAGAGGCAGATAGCTCACCAGATATGCTCTTCTTCGCAATGCATACAATGTGAGATAAGATAGCTTCTTTAACGAAGAACAGCACGAGCCGAATGTTCGGCTTGAGACAGTTGGGCCTGTGTGAGATTATAAATGAATGCATCGTCAACATGTCTTGTTGTGAGGAAGCCTGCAATTAATAGTGCAGAACCAGCAGAGGCAGATAACCCACCAGATATGCACTTCTTCGCAATGCATATAAGGCGAGATAAGATAGCTTCTTTAACGAAGGTAGAGGTCCCGCGTTCCGCCATTAATTTTGAAACAAATCTTTATTACAGCAGAATCACCGTCTGAAAACTGGTTAATAAAACTGGCCATAAGCTCTTCAGAAGCATATATAGCATTTCTAATTTTAGTTTTTGGACTAACACTATAGAAAACTGACCTTTTACGTCCTCGTTTGGTCGGAGCACCCCCATGAGGAGTGGCTCCTGAATTAGTGCAACGACCGGACCTGGTGCCAATCTAATTTTCGATTCTAGTTCAATTTTGCCCATCCTAGAATGCTGGAAGTTAATCTGATATATGGTCAGGGAAGCTTCATCATGATGAGCTCCAGCTGCCATCATCTGGTAATATTTAGTAGTCCCAAGCACTCGGTCCACACTCATGTTTTGTCAGGTTTATCCGAGGGCCGAACTACATATCTTTCCTTAAGTCTAGTTTTAGCTGGGTTTGTTCTATCAATATGATCGCCCCACAACATAATCAACTATTTGTGGTTGGTACCAGCGGGACGATCCTCCGAATCGGAATCCATAGCGCCATCCTGACCCGAGCCAACTCTGATTTCAGGGTCAAAAAACTGGATGTAACTCATTTCGTATCTTAGTCTGTTCCCTTTGGCCCGAATGAGCTCCCGAATTTCGGGAGCCACCCTGAATCCAGAGCGCCATCCTGTCCCGAGCCAACTCTGATTTCAGGGTCACAAAATTGAATGTAACTCATTTCGTATCTTAGTCTGTTCCCTTTGGCCCGAATGAACTCCCAAATTTCGGGAGCCACCCTGAAGTCAAAGAGACGACCCCATGTTGTATGTTCTTTGAGAAGTAGGGAACCCAGTCTTGAACATTAAGTTCAACCGGGTTCCTACAGGCAATCTTCCTTTTGATCGCTTCAGGATCTTCAGGTGGCCGCCTTTTGCCCGCATCGGAAACAAAGCAGACCACTTTAAGAGTTTCCACCTCAGAGGCAAGTAAAACTTCTCTCTGAGGTACCCCCTGAGAGGCATTCATTTTTTACAGTCCTCTTGACAAAGTTCAAGGTTACCTGATTATTGCAGGTAACCTTGAACTTGAAAAAGCCTTTGCTAAGACCAGAGTCCTCGAGGTCCAATTCCCTCGCCAGTGGGTCACCCTCAATGGCATCCACCAAGGCAAGGGAGAGGTCCTCCGCTTCCTGTTCAGCAATCACCTTTCGGACATTGTCGTTTTCAACAATAAAACCATTCAGTGCGGATGCTGCCGCCATTCTGTATGACCCCACCTTCGTAGGAGGCGTGGTTTTTTCATCTCTTTTAGCTTGTTTGTTAGTTCCCGCCGGGGTGGTGCCCTCCAATTCCCTTTTCTTTTCTCCTGTCTTTTGGCAGCTCCAGACTGTCCATGTCCTTTTTGAGCCCGGGGTTTCCCTTTGCCACTGGAGGCTTTGGGTCCCGACACCAGCGCTGCCTTGAATTGTTTCATACTCAGTTCAACGTTCTTTCTTGACTTGCTAATGGTTTTCCAGACGCCATCAGCATGAGAATCACTTCTGTCTCATCCCCCCTGCCGAAGCAGGTACATCAGGATGCGACAATCTGTTTTCCGGGTCAGCTTAAGGCGCTACCCCCGCCGAAGCAGGTACAGCAGGCTGCGCCATTTCATTTTCATTTCCTGGATGCCCCCCTGCCTAGGCAGTACAGCAGGCGCATCCACTAAGTTCATTTTTTGGATTTCAGTTTCGAGGTTTGGTGGTCGCCGCACCTCATCAATCGCCGCACCCGCGACGGTGCTCGTCGTGGCCGTGGCCCGACCACTGAGCCGCCGGGTGGGGTCCCCGGAGATTGTCCCCATTGCCGGGTACCGGGGCACTATTATTTTCGTTACTCATATAAAGCTGAATGCAATTGGGTGAAAACCCATCGTAGAATAAAAAAAAGTCGGATAAAATTGCAATTGACACTATGTGACAATCCGGGTTATTATGCCGAAGCATTGTGTGAAGGCTGGCCATGATGATTGCCCTTTACACCTCCAATCATCTTATCCGCCTAGACCAAAGTCTAGTACCTGTTTAACGCATAGGTACTGCGAAGCAATTGTGGCTGAGTCTTTTGCCCAAGGAGATTAGCGCGACCACTGGATTCGAACTCCTGACTTCACGATTACGAAGCAGGCGTTCTAACCACTCGGCCACACAATCGTAGAATAGCAGGATCACATACATAGCTAACTGAATTAGAAAATTTCGTCAACGTCATGTCACGACATTAGAATGAGATATACCACCATTTTTTGGAGTCGTACCTCAGTCGTAGTATTGTGTATAAACGTATATAGTTAAGTTGTTGTCTTGATTTCTTGTACACTGTATAATCCCTGTACCATGCAATGCGAATTCGTATCGTGCATCATAACAATAGATAGAATATAGATTAGGATGAGCAAATTCGAACCGCCGCTATTCTTTCCGTTTTCCTTCCTTTCGTATCCTCGAAGCATACATTTAATCTCAAGCGCCACCTTGTGCCCTCTATTAGTCGCCCTTAACTTATTTTATCCAGCCAACCGGAATTTTACGATTAGCATCGAGCAAGCAGTCATGTCGTGGCGCCCCGATAACTGAACGTCGGGCCAATAGTTCATTCTATTTTCGTTTTCGTTGCACAAACCCGCGTGGAGTAGGGTAAGCGCAGCCGCTGTCTGGACACTTCGTGGAATCGAAAAGTGCGATTTGATCTCCACGGCTGCGAGCGTTTCATTAAAAGCGATACTATCATCCCGATCCCAACCGTAGTTAAAGCGTACGTGACTGCCTATGATGTGAATAAATTAACTGTGTGTACTAGTTTGCCGCTGTAATAATCGTCGCCCCATGTTGTGTGTAAGTGTACGATTTGCTCATTAATAAATAATGATTTGAACAACCCATGGTGTCCCCACGTTTTGATGTCCTATATAGCGATACGTATTGAAGGGGTTCGAAATCGTTGGTCCAGTCGACGACTCGCATTCAGGCTTGACGTCAAGCGGTCGCAAGCCTTAGCGTGGCTCGCCAATTCCTTAATGAGTCGAATAACTCGTGCGACGCGAAAATCCGCAAGAAAATTCGACCGAATCACGCGCGATCCGACATTATACGTCTAGGGATTGCCGGACCCTAGTGGGGGCTACTGGTCGAATTAAGCAAACTCGATCTCCCGCAATCTACACTTCCAGGTGTAAGGCTACACCTCAAATGTAGTACCGCATAGGCTGCGTGTGCAACCCGATCGGTGGAATCAGAACACATCTTGTGAAGCGTAGCTCCGTAGCTTCTAGGGGCCGACCGAGAAAAACGAACCCATTAGGTCCGCCCTCGAGGTTACGATAGCCAGGTACGGGCACTGCGTTATGGAAGTGCGCAATGCAGCAGCGTCACGTCGTTTACACAAGCATTCCGCATATTAAACAAAATTTCAGTAATAAGGATTAGGTCAGGAAATCAAGAAAGCCGGTTCACTTAAAATATCGCGTTATCGCATTCTTGTGAGCGGTTATAGTAGATTTGTGAACTACGAATCTGTGAAACTTTAAATGCGTGCGTGAAGAAAATCAACGCACCACATCTTCCGAGAAAGTCCGCGAATTCTAGTAAAGTTAGACATACACCACTAAATGGTATACCATACCGTACAATATGACCGTTAAATGGCTCCAATGGCATAGACTACATCCAAAAATTCAAACAGGTTCCCGTGCTAAGTAACATTTTCATGAGATGAGTGTATTTTATTACATTACTTTTATTCGTATAAAAAGACGTTATTGAGTCAAAACTTGGTATTAGAATTACACATTAACCGCAGATTATTAAAAATCACATTTAAGCTATACAAATATTCGAATATTCCTACATGGTTTTACGACTTATGAGTTACTATTTTCCAAATTACACGGAAATAAATTTACAATAAAATAACTTTTTGAAAAGAGCTGGGCTTTAAATAATGTTAATTTCTGGGCACTCCGGGTGCTATTTCCCGACACGTTCAAATGAACCAAAAAGACTTTAAATGCCTCGTGTCGTGGTGTACTTGTATTTATGCGGTTTGGAATACTAAAGAGTTTTTCATGGACGAAAATCCTTGTTAGAACCTATCATTAATCATCAGCTAGTTCCGGCATAAGTCATAATTTAAGTAAAATAAAACTCACCGGTTGGAGTAAATGCGAAAAATACCACTTCTTGGAAACACTACACAAAACACATTGGTTTCCGGAGAGTCTCAAACCACTGCCAACGGTACAAACCAGAGCTCACGAGAATCGCTATTGATAACAGAAGCTAGACCAGTTCAACAACCAGTCATCCGCAAAGAACACTATTAAGCTAATCAGTAATACAATCAATCATACAAGTTATTAGCAAAATAGACCTTGGTTAGTGTCAAATTAAACGAGTCTATTTTCTCATTTTTTAAATTGCGTTAACATCGAATTGCAGTAATATGATATTGGAATTCTTAAAATCTAGCGGGTATGGAAAATACTGTGTATGTAAAATCAAGTTCAGTTAACGCTAGGAAAAAAGATCAAACGAACCGTCACCAAACAGTTGTTGGGGTCTAACTGCGGATAAATTCGGCGGTAGAGTTTTGCTTTTTTGTTCGACCACTGCACGTGGATAAAGCGATCTTTGTGGCGTTTGCCGTACAGTCGAGTAATCGTCGCGACGAGTGGTTTGTTCGGGTACTTGAGGTAACGTAGGTGAAATAACTCCACGGCCGCGTACCCCAACCACAACGCCAACTGCCCGAGATTCCGCAATCTTCGCTGAAGCGACGCTGTCGGATGCAACAATGGGCGGTGTCTGTGGCCCGGAATGTTGTTTCGGTACCCGAGACTGGTGTTGCCGGTGTGAAGATGACGATGCGCCAATAGGGGCAGTTGATTCAGAAGCTGACCCGTGACTTGATTCAGAGTCGGTAACCGCCTGAAATACGAGTCACTACAGAGCTCAGCAATAGCATGCGGTGCAGACTCAGTTTTTTACACCACATAATGAAGAAATAACCATAGCTAGAAGTCATCACACACGTTATAACTCATACACAGACTCAGACTGATAACATTTGGTATGTAAAGATTCAAATGCATATTTTTACTAGTAACTCTATCGAGATTGTAGAACGTAGTAAAGATGTAGGTACACCTACATCTTTTGCATGCGCAGCCAATCAGCTCTCGATAGCATACGCATATGCTATATGTGGATATCACACCGTACCGCACAAGTTAGAACAAAACTAACTCCGGCAATAAATTTCCCATGCCCAAAACTACCAAGTGCTAGGTATCAGCCTTAAAGGGCATAACAGTTAAATTAAGAATTTTGGGTCGACGAACCATGGCGACACCATACCCCCGTACCCATAGATCCATGGATCGCAAAATCAACACCGGCAATGATTTTTCATGCCCGAAAACCCACAAGTGAAACGTTTCAGCCGCCTAGGACGTCAGAACAAATTTTCGAATTTTGGGTCGAGGAACCATTGCGGCACCATACCTCAAACCCGGTAACTATACAACCGGAGCCTTAATCGGAAAACAAAAACCCCGTAACTGTAGAACCGAAGCCTTAATCGAAACAAACCATAATCCAAACACAAAAAGAGGCATCGGCGTTTATCATTTTACTATGCAATAAAACCAACCACAGAAAAAAATTCGAAAGTTAAGATAAAAATAACCCTACTTCCGTGAAGGGTACTAAAATGAGTAAAAAACCTTTATTTTGCTCTTTGACCCGAACCTTGGGGCGCCATACCCCGTACCCACGGGTCACAGCGCAAAATCACCACTGTCAATGAGCTTCCAATACCCGAAAACCCTCAAGTGAAACTTTTAAATCGCCCAGGACGTCAGAACAAATTTTCGAATTTTGGATCGAGGAACCATTGGGGCACCATAACTCGAACCCCATAACTATAGAATCGAAGCCTTAATGGAAAAACAAAAAGAGGCATCGGCATTTATCATTTTACTATGAAATAAAACCACGTAGAGAAAAAAATTCGAAAGTTAAGGTAAAAATAACCTTGCTTCCGTGAAGGGTACTAAAATGATGTAAAAAACCTTTATTTTGCTCTCTGACCCGAAGTTGGAGGCGCCATACCCCAGTACCCATGTCTCACAGCCCAAAACTAACACCGGCAATGAGTTTTCCACGCCAGAAAACCAACCGCCAAGCGAAACTTTTCAGCCGCCCAGGACGTCAGACCAAATTTTCGAATTTTGGGTCGAGGAACTATTGGGGCACCATACCTCAAAACCCCATAACTCTAGAACCGGAGCCTTAATCGAAAAACAAAAAAGAGGCATCGGCGTTTATCGTTTTACTATACAATAAATCCAACCACAGAAAAAAAATTTCACAGCTATGATATAAATTACCTAGCGTCCGTGTAGGGTACTAAATGGGGTGAAACCCGACATTTTGATCTTTGACCCGGAACCACGGGGGCGTCATAACCCCGTACCTACGGAATCATGGGTCACAGAGCAAAACCAGTACCGCCAATGAGTTTCCCCATGCCAGAAAACTCCTTGGTGCAAATTATCAGCCGCCCTAGAGGTCAGAACAAATTTTCAAATTTTGGGTTCGAGGAACCATTGGGGCGCCATACCTTCGTACCTCAAACCCCATAAATCCAGAACCGGACCTTTAAACGAAAAACAAAAAAGAGACATCGGCATTTATCATTTTACTATGAAATAAAACCAACCAGAGAAAAAATTCGAAAGTTAAGATAAAAATAACCTTGCGTCCGTGAAGGGTACTAAAATGGGGCAAAAAACCACATTTTGATCCCCGACCCCGGAACCAGACCCCAAATATCTAGACGGGAAATCAACCACGCCGGTTCAAATGAGCCCAAGATCATGAAAATCGGTTAAGTCGTTCCCGAGTTATGGCCGATCACACACACAGAGACGGAATTGAAAAGATTTCACCCTTGCAACACACAATCTCCACCATGTTTCACTACGTTCTGATTATACTAACCTGTCGACAGCCTTCAGAAAAGTGGGTGGAAAACATAAGAGGGGAAGATGTTCATTCACGGGAGGGACAGTATAATTTTGTTCTATTTGCTAAATATTTCTTTACTGTCAAGTGCTTTACTGCAGTAAAACATTGCCGGACTACAAAACAAATTTCAAAAAATATTTACCTAGCAGAAAACATAACTTTAAAGACATTAACAAACCATAAATTTAGTTGAATATGAGTATATCGGTCGAGTTGGGGAATGAACACGAGGAATTGTGAATGCGAGAGGGTACGTCCCTCTACAGTTACCAACCCAGTTGTACGGACGCTATATATACGAAAAATCACTGGTATGATTAAGCGAATTCAATATCCTACCAGCCGAACTGCACACGGTCTCAGTCATATCCCTTAGCAGCAACCAATAAACCCTCTCTATCTGCAATTACAGCCAGAAATGTGAGTAACACTCTAACGGTCAGGTGTAACAGTTTATGTAAAATATAGTAGAATTGGATTTTTCAACATTTTTCAATGATATTTCGTTGAATCTTCTGGTTCGTACCAATCAGTGTCGTAGCGCAACAATTCTTTTATCTAACTGAAGGCGATTCACCTTCAATAAATATAATAGTATGGAACACCCTACCTCAAAATATGACTCGTTCCGTTAGGGCTCCGAAGCCGGGTTACAATGATGCTATATAATCAACTGGTTTATTTCTGTCGCTTTCCGACAAAAAGGATATGTCTAGCAGAGCAAGTTATGCAGCATCTACTGTAAGATGCGTGCAGAGAAATAGTAAAATATATACTAGTGTCAATTCTAGACAGAATCAATCCTACTAGAAACGACGCTACCTTAAATAAAATTGAGTAAAATTTGTTGTGTTTTTGTAGAATTAGTTCAGCTAAAGTTTAAGGTCATTGCATTGTTTAAAATGTCGAATAAATTTTGCTAGAATAAATTCTAGAAATTTCGATTTAGATTAACATGACCCGATTTTACACAAATCTATTTCGATAAATTCGATTCTACAAAATAAGCGTTAAAATAATATCTATATACATAATCGATTGTAGCAGTCCTTTTTATCGTCTTCGGGCATGCATCACAGTAGCTGCTGCATTGCTTTCCGTTGCCGTCGCCATGGTTACAACCATAAAACTTGCATTCGAACTGGTTGTCAATGGATAAAGATTAAAATGCACTATTTCAAGATTCAACAAATTTTGTCAATAAAGAAATAAAATCCAACAATCTACGAATTACTCAGATTCATCAGGTTATTAAAGAATCACGTTTTATAGGCGAAACAAACAAACCACCGATGCCATGACTATCAGCAAAGACAGATGTTATCAACAAGAAACGAGAACTACAACACGATTAAGTATATAGGCACATAACTCAGCACAGAAGGTTCGAAAATGAAGTTTGTGGTGACAGTCCGCTGCCTTTACTAAATCTGGATTCGCTTCGGTTATAGGTAAAACTACAGTAGTTAACAAATAATGTGTGCAGCCAGGAAAACATCCCTAACGCGATGACAAATAAATTTAGTTAAAATCTGCAGAATTCTATAGCGAATTTGAGTATTTTCTAAAATTATGAGCTGCTCTTGACAACCTGTAAGACACAGAATCTGGCCTGTCCATATCCCTCCGAAAAGTGGAGGGGAACTTCGGGGGGGCCCCCATGTTCATTCTCGGGGGAAATTTCAAAGTGGGGGGGGGGATAAATTTTGCTTAAAAATACAAAATATTTCCATATTTTCATGCATTTTTACTACTGTGAACGTACTTTCAAGCTAAAAAACAACATTTTAGCATTATAAGTAGTGGTAATTAATGTTTAAAAATAATTTGCAAACAAAGAACATAAATTTTCAGACATAAAAAAATATTGGAATTAGTTGAACATGGGGGTTTCGGCCGAGTGGAGGGGGACGGACATGGGGGGATTTGGAAAGTGGGGGGGTCCCCCCACCCCTACCCCCCACTGTGGACAGGCCAGAGAATATCGTAACCATATCTGTGATTCCTAACTTAATCGACACTGCTACAGTTGAGACAATTTCACTAGTAAATAATTTATCGCCAAGATGGCAAATTTTTAGTGTTGAATAAATAATTTAGACACATACACTGGTATATTGCACATCAGCCTACGAAATGAGTCGGATATGAACCATATTGCCTCAACAGGTATTTTTTGTTTAGAGACTCACAGTGTGCATCTACATAGACGACAAATATGTAGCTCTACAAAACGAGACCAATGAATACCCATGTAACTAGAACGGTTACTGAGATACTGCCGCATTCGTTATTCTGAATCTCAGGAGCACATAAATCCGTTTTAATCGAAATACAACATCGTGAAAGAGATGGGTAGAAATGCGTTATACACAGTCTTATTTGCTCTATATAATGAGTCCAATATGACTCAGATATTTACAATTTGATTTTTGGACACTCTTGCAACCCATCACGAGTCCCTTTGCCTGCTCTTACTGAGAGAAGATGTTATCATCGAGCTTTACATCCGGCCAATTTGAGGAAATAGAGGGTTCAAGCTGTCAAATATGCTATTGCGCGAATCAATTAATACACCCAACCAAACTTGAGTTATAGGCGTCAAAACCCAATAAAGGACATTGTCATTTCCACCACTATACGGCTAATAAGAATTCTTTACTTCGCTCGTGTCACGCACTACACTTAAAATTATATAATCTAACAAGTCTCACAAACACTGCACTGAGTCAATTGTGAGCGGTCATGATTGTACTATGTGACTTTCAAGATAATCGATCTGAGTTCGACCCTGTTGAATTTGCACAGGTACCTATATATCTACTAGGAGCCACCATATATGATAGACAGCTTTCAGTTGTCTACTATACCTTACTAATTCACATCTCATTATTTCGGATCTGACTAACCTGGCGGAGAATGTAATGGACGGTTCATGACCAACAGAGAAATGGAGAAAACTATGCTTTCGTTCCCGTGAAAATCCCAGTGTCCTAGTATTCATCTCAGGGTTACCTTGTTGTGTTAATAAGTAAGCAACGTGGTGGTTTCAATGCAGGAAATAACTTTAGAGCTGACTGTCGGTGGTGACAATGCCAGGAGTGCAGCTTTGCTAACAATTTTGATGCAAATATTCTTAGAACCAATTTAGTGAGTGACAGAGCACTTGCAGATATACCAACAACTTCACCTTAAAAAATTACACTCAATGCTTTACTGCATCCAGCATGTCTTGTCAGGGATATCTGTTGTTCAAGAGCAGGGGTCATGATGGTGTTTGAACATTATGCTACCGTGCAGACTGACCATGGGCACCCATTCAACCATTTCGTTTATACTCAAATTACCGATGCGTTCGTCGCAATAAGTATTCATAGGTTACAAGTTTTCTGTGGAAGCTTAAGAAGGCGTCGCCATAAATTGTTGTTTCAACTGTCGATATTATAACTAATCATAGTGCCTCAACAGCTGGTCTAGTATTCTGACGGCGTCTGTAAACAAGAATATGACTCACTGCACGGAAAATAACTTAGCCGTGAAAATTATTAGCTTAGTTTGATGACCCCAGACAAATGCTCAATGGCTCGATGTTGGAGCAATGGCTGTATGTGCAATCATATGATCCTGACTATTCTCATGTTTCATGTTTACCAATCGCCGTTTCGCCAGCCACGATCGCATGAATAATGTTAGTAACGTAATAGCTTAATTTAAACTTCAAATGCAACCGTGACTAGTCTAAAACCTATCATGTACGGAGAGGCACAACCGTTTTGATGCGAACTATGGTGCACTATTCAGGCCTAACTTTTGGACCGTTCTTATATCTGTTTTCAGCGCCATTATTATATGGAACAAGCACGTGATCTCGGAGCACTTACTTCATCGCTTCGCTGCTGCACAAGCTTCTGCGGTCGATTACTTTGTTTGGCGCGAGTGGCAGTTGGTTTCGATTTCCATGGTGTCGCAGTTATTAGCTCTGCTGATTTGCCCGAACTCGGCTGTAGTGGGCCTGTAGTTGAAGTTGGACTAAGTGGAAGAATGGTTGACGACACATGGTTCAAGCTTGCTTTGTTCGGGGGAGGAGGAATTGTCCCTTTTGGTCGTTCCCGTGGTGTAATTGTAACCTGCTTCGACGTTACAGCGACCGCATTATGTGGGGTTTCAAAAGACACCGTGCCGGAAGCCACAACATTGCTGTCGTGCATAGGACTAGTTACAGTAGTAGTAGTGTTAAATCCGGAGTTATTGCTGAAATAACATAAAGCTATCCAAATTACAACGATTAAAATGCACAAAAACTTTAGTGCTCTAAACGAAGATGTTTAATATGAACCAGCGATTAGTGAATGTCATTCTAACAAGAACAGTAATGTATGTTACCAGCGGAACTATTTTGACCTTGACTCTTTCAAGAAAATACATTAAATTAACACTGTAGCTTCTTCGCGAGATGCTGATGTAACAAATAAATTCTGGATCTCTACGAGATAAATTCCCACCACAGTACAGTGGGCATCATTTACGAATTTCTAGCCTAGTCGAGCTACAAAACCTAACACCTAAAATCAAAGGTTTTGAACAAATTCAAAGACCTTCCCCGGACGAGTACATGGTGTATATGACCCAGCAATGGTAGCCACGGACATGGCACTGTTTGGAAAAGTATATGGTATCTGTTGGTATAAATACGTGGATTATTTGATTCTGCATTACCTTGTTATCACTGTATGAACTGTGTGATGTACCATTCATCGTTATTATCACCGTATACCCTATTGTTCTGTTAAAATTGTTGTTACAATAATTATTATATAACCGGTTGTATCATTACGATCCATCGTTACAATGATTGCATATGCTATTGTGCCATCTATTATCGCCCTAAAAGCATCTATAAATGTACCATTCATTGTAATAGCGCCCTTGTGTCGTTTTGAATGATTAGTCATTGTATCCGTGCTAATCATTGCTATAACTGAATAAACGTTAATATACCGTTATTGCCGTATATATTATTAGTACCATATTGTGTTAATCGTTGTTAACCCTTTGCTAATTGTTGATACTTATGCGGGCCATGCGGAACTCGCATAACCCGCGTCATTTCTGTGGACATTGATAATGTGTTACTGGTCGGTCGGGTTGGATGAGGCACCTCACAGTAAATTACTGGTCCCGACCCAACAGCTTTACTCACTATATACCAATTTAAAATTGTATCGTTAATCTTGTTTTGTATTATGTGCTATTATTTTATATACATAGCCAGTCGGGTCTGGTGAGGTATTTTAGGATACTTTAGTATAGAGTTGTGCGAATCCCGAATTTATCCAATTTGTGACAAATCTGCATGACCACGAATGATAGGATTGATAAGAAGTAGGTAGCGAAAGTAGGAAAATAACTGTAGGGAACCCGGCCCCAACCGCCCTCACTCGTGAAAGTTAATGTTGGAAGTGCAGCGAACAGCAATTGAGGCAAATTTCAGAAATTATTAGTAAACTTTTTTAAATACTAAGGTCGTCTGTATTCATTTTCGTAGAAAATACTGGAAACCTACAGTTCCAAAATAGTGTTCATTTTCACTGGCAAATTTTAGCTGATAAGGGAATTTTATAATGACAATTTCGAATCCTCGGAATTGAGGATCCTTTCGGTTCCAGCCCATAACTCCAATTACATTTTCTGGTACAAAATTCTTTGGTCTTACTAATGCCGGTCCCATGCCAATCCGAAAATGATCCACGCACTTATTAAAACATAATTGGGGTGACCCTCAAAAATGGGTATTTGGTTTATTTAAAGTTAATTAGTTATTTAAATAATTTATAGTTATGCATATAAATATTATATTTAGGTTCCCCGGATTCTTGGCTTTGGTCTGTGCCGGGTGCGAGCTCGATGTGCCCACCTTGAGTACAGTGCCGCAGTGAAAGTGGGGAAATTTTGCAATGGGCATGTCACCTATCACTGTGCTCCATTCGTTAAACCCGATACAAATCTTACCTAGGCAAACCCAGGACCATGATGAACAGGAGTTCACCCTTGAGCCACGGGCTTCCACGGCTTGCATCTTCAACTTCTCGATGAAAGTATGCGCAAAGCGTAAAAATTGTCATGCGTCCAGCATGTCGGAGTCATGGAGTCTGGATTTGAAAATAGCCATATTTGGTGAATTAAAAACCTCCTCCCTCAAAGCGTTCCATGGACCTATAACCTGGTTTGCAAAGCAATGTTTTCCAACATCCCGGAGTGGTCTCCATCGCTGTTGAAGGTTAAGAAAATAGCCTCGAGTACCTGCATCCATGGCGCATTCGAACAATGTTTCTATCGGAAAATCAACAATACCATGCAACATCTTGTAAGTCATTATCATGTCGGCTCGGTGACGACGAGTTTCAAGCTTATGTAGTCTCAGCTGTACCAATCTCGAATCGGAGCCCGGTTCGAACAGCATGGGCGTAAATCCACCGTGCACCCGCTCAATTAAAGCAATGTCACGTTTCAGATGTGGATTCCAAGCACACGACGCATACTACAGCTTTAAACGAATTAAAGCATAATAGAGCATCAAGTACGATTTGTGGTCCAAATATCTCAATGTCCGTTTGAGCATAGTCAATGTCGATTCACCTGACTTAACAACCGTTGCAACATATTTAGATGACTTCAAATTACCGCTGATTACAACTCTGAGGTCCTTTGTCCCATACTGGCTTTGTCGAATATTCACAGCCGTCACTGCATGTGTCCGTTTAGGATTAAAGCTTCCAAAGTGCTCGCTTACAAACTTGCTAACGTTGAATTGCATATCCCACGTCCTTGCAAACGAATCTACTTGGCGCAAGCCTTTTGCCAATCTTCGGTGTCAAGCATTGGCATAATTCTGTGTATCGTCCACAAACGTCAGTAGAAAAGCTGACGTTGCATCATCTACATCATCAATGTACAAACAAAAGAGAACTGGACCGATTACAGTGCGCTGTAGAGTTCCACCAGCTACGTGTATCTCATTTGACGTTGATCCATTGATAACTACTTTTAGGCATGTCCGATCAAAAAGTTGGTCAGCCAGTGAAGGTGATTATTTCGGACACAGTACGAGCCTAACTTCAATTGTAAGCATCGATGTGGCACCGTATCAAAGGCTTTTTTGAAATCAAGGTACACTAGCGCTATAAATAATCGTTGGCAAGAAGTCCATATACTTTATTAATTAGAGTTCACTAGACCTGTTCTGCCGAAAACCATATTGCAATTGTTTTTTGACAAATGCGATGCAACTGAATCTCGGATAAACTTCTCCATCGCCAAAATATAATGGTTTCTGCGTAAAAATATATATATTTCTAATTTATAATATATATCTGTCCGGCGTATGTATTTATAAATTTAATATCAAACTAATAATATATTAACATTTATATATTAAGTAAATATTGCTAATTTAATTATAAATATATTAATAGGAATTATTTATATACATTAAATAATAAAGTAATATAATTTAATATGTAAGTATAGGTTTATATATATGTGAGAACGGGCATTAATAACAAAATAAAACTAGCAGTCTTAACATTAATAATTTATGTTAATATATTAAGCAAACATTAAATTACTATTAAAATTATTAATATAATTAAAATTGCATAAACTAGCATTAATTTGGGTAGAAAACCTGGGAGATAAGGGAAGGCTTGGTAACGCTGACAACTCAAGGATTAAGCTGTCAGAAAAATTAAGGTAAATCGTCTCGAGAAGAGACGATTTGGCTGACTAAGGTCTTAGACCGCTCAAGGGTTGCCAAAATTTGGCGTCCCCAGACAAGCTCATTATATTTTTAATGAGCCCATTAATCATTTTAATCGCCAAATAAATTCCTTTGGTACTGGGACTGTCTTGCATTTTGTGTCCAATATTATGTATATACGTTGACTTTCCGATACTGCCTGGATATTTCCTTAATTGTAGATACGGCGATAACTTCGGGACATTGATGACGTCAAGTGTTTGATATAGCGTGTCTTCCGTCGATTGAACTTTTGAAGCACAGGATCGGTGACTTAACGTCAAGAACACTAGTAACTTAAGTCGACACATCCAATAACTCATCTATATCAGCGACATTTGATTTTTCATCCTATGCTTCATCCCAATGCATTAAGGTGCATTGCCACGGGTTAAAACCTACTGCGCTTGCGAACACATTGTATGGTGTCGACCAAATCTGCAGTGGGATTTAACCCAATTGCGTTCAGAGTATTGTATAATCTGAAATCGATTGTGGAACTGGTACCAACAACGCAGCGATCAAGCAGCTATAATGTTTTCTGGAAGATCTCATTGTTGAACCTTTAGAACTTGTCATAAAACACCTATTAACCGTAACTAAATATATCACTAGCGAAATAATTTCCTGGCGGCCTCAGTGTAAATGACATCTACGGTCAGTTTTCTACTACCATCAGTCACCATATTCACTTGACTCGAACTCCTAACGTACGTCGCATCATCAGCAGGTCCGACTCCAACTGGACATTATACTTGTCGTCGGCGGACGTCGTGTGCATATCCGAAGTCTTGTCGTCAGCAAACGTCACATTAACCGACAGCCCTTGGTTGTCGGAGGCTATCAAGTCAGCAAACCTAACTGAATAATTACCAGGAGCAGTGTGAAATCAGCGATAATCACTCGGGACAGTCATCCTTATCGTGGGTTGACGGACAACGTGTGTCACAAAAGGGGCAGGAGTTTCATTGGGTGTTAAACTCAACATTCGGTTTTTTGGACAGAAGCGGACGATTGGTCGGAGACTAAAAAGTAGTCGGAGTCAGACGTCGCGACAAGATTCAGTAGTTCAGTCCGAGTTCGACAGCGAAGCGACCGGTTGAATTTACTATACTCTACGGTCGCTTAGTAGTTTGTGCTCTACAACTTGGAGAGGGGGTGGATGGCCCTGGCATTTTCAAGTGCCCCTTGGCAAAGCCGCGTGATCCCGGTTTGTGCCCATTGGCAAAATTTTGGGCTTCGGTCTAAAATTTATCAAAGTTTGTATTAAAATTCCTTCTTGAAGCCAAACCTTTCGGAAATTTTGTCGAAATTAGCTTCAAAATTACTTTTTCTCTCCATTAAAAGCGTTTTGGCAGTTTTTCTGACACGATTTTTAGCCGTTTTCTTTTGGCAAAATACCCTCTGGTAAAATCGGGAGCCCCCGATTTATTCTCCATGGCAAAATTTTTATGAATGAAGAACCCACTAGTATGGGAGCGTACTTACGTTTTTCTTTTAGCTTTCATACTTTGCTTTTCACTTGGATGGTAGTACGGCTGGACGACGGAGAATGCAGTACGTAAGTGGGGGTTGGTAGTGCCAGAGAGTCACAGATTAGATTTGTTAGAAGCGGAAGATGGTTAAATTAGACATTGTCCCGAGAAATATTGCTTGTTTCTTGTTCACCCGCTCCGTACTAGCCTCCGTTGCCCGTCCGTTGTGGCGGCCCCTCAACAACCAACTTGCAGGAAGTTTGTCATCCAAACCGAAGTTATTCTAAATTCCCTTGGTTATGAGTTAAAGCAAGAATAAATCTCGACACTCGCGAAGAACGATCTTTACATGATTCCCTGAGTCGAGTTAGGAGTTAAACTTGAATTTGAATTGCCCGAAATTAAACAAAATGTTTTCAGAAGTGTATCTAGAACAAATGAACCATACTTAACCTTGCCAGTTTTTATTTCGAGCATAATTACGAAACTTTACTTACAATTTAACTACGTATATATTTTATCATATTCTTACATTCACGGAATTGCAACCTGAACATTTGTTAATAGAACGCGCAGAATTAGACAAACTTAGCTCGTGCAAAATTCCTTCCAGAAATTTTTTTTTAAATTTTACTGTGTTATAGGCGCACATCTGGTCTTTCAAATCTAAGGTTGGATGGATTCAACCGGGTTCATCTATCCGGTGACCCAAAAATTCCGTCAGGAATTTCGGAGTATTTTTGTTTTACAAATGAAGACCCGGCAGACCTTTCATTTGACTTATACAGCCCAGTAAAACCATGACCCATTCAAAATTATAATAAATTTAAACCCGAGCAGAGCTAAAGCCGCTCAGGTTTTGTACAAATTTAAACAGTAATATAGAGTTACATAGATTTAGTTTCGTGGCCATGTTTCAGATTTAGCTTTATAGTCATATTCCCAATCTGTCTCGTTTTCACCTCTCTTTTGAGTTTCATCAATGCAGCACGGCTGTCGCAGAGTCACAAATCTCCGATACGCCGTCGCTGCAAATGCAGTATCAAATTCACTGTTGCTAAATTTGATACGGAACGGCAAAATTTAATGCACAAATATTAGTAACATGGCTAAATGCGATGTCTGGTCTTGACCAGATGGATCAATTTTTGATAGGACCAGTAACCCGGCCCTCAGAAATATACACCAAGTCCAACCTCTGTACAAATTTTCACAGAGAAATTCAAAATTTTAGGTTTGCCCCACCATCGAAACCAAGGACCACTAATTTGGGGTCATAAATTTGGTTACATATTATAACGAAACTTCCGGACGGTTGCAGCGACCGTTGGATTACGCGGAACAAATCCGTTTCAATAACTACAAATCGCGAAATTTTAGCTAAAATTCTATAAGGAATAAGGCATTTACCGAGCGCTATTTTAGTACTTTCTGTACCAAAATGTATTTACGCTAAGATCAATGCCGATGGCCTACGAGCCATCGAGACCCTTACATATCCAGGTTGAATTGAATATTAGCCAGTTAAACCAAATTATTTTAAGCCCTGATCCCATACCCTGAAAGCGACACGAATTTATGCATTTGTATGAAATACATATGTATACAATTTACGTAAAGCAACGGATGAAGAGAGCTTGCTTAAAATTCCGCATAGCGATGCCCTCAACACGTGGTTCGTCAGCTTATGAAAATCCCAATACTACAATAATACCTCGCTTCGCAGCGATGACAAGCGACCCGATTAAAATAGCAGAATAATTCCGCTTTGAGAAATAGTTCGGATATACAATTTGCGAAGAACCAGTTAAGTAAGTCAAGCATTTAACCAACAAGAGCTCGTGAAAATTGGGATACCCCAGAGTGCTTCATTGCTTGGGTAATGGCTTGCGTGCGAGCTTAGCCATAGGGTTCCTCGTTTCCGACTGAGGACTTGTTAAGTATATGAATAGTCAGCTAAGGAAACTACACATAAGACTAACTAAATCAACAATTTTTGACGACCGTATATAGCGTTTCCGCACTGTGCCGTCAATAACGGCGGAGATGATTTAAGTCCCAACCAAGCTACATAGGAATTTCCTTTTGCTCCCTTATCTGAGCATATCAATTGAGACGACGAGAAATAAATTTATTATACATAAGCGTAGAGTTTCGGACTTGGTAAAATCATTATTAAGGATGAATAAAACTTAGTTATCCGAACCACTAATTTGTACGAAAGTCGTGATTAAATTATCAGTATTACCTGTACATAAGATGGTTTAAGACCATATTTATTTCCGAATTTTGTTTAGTGGTAATAACACTAAAACACTTTTTAAGAAGCGACGCAATGACGTCGCTCTCGTGCCGTATGAAACGAAATTCTAGGAGCTGGACTAACGCCAACAGAAACTAGAGAGATCACGACCTCGTTTTGTTGAAAAGACTTAAAAAATTTACTCTCCTTTCGTAGGGCTGAAAAATGAATAATGAGAGAAGAAATTGACTTTCTTATTAAAATCATACCCTATATTTTATCTATCAGGATGCAGTACTCTACGAGAACCAGTGTTTTTGTTCCGAACTCGGCAAACGGTTCCACCGAGCTGTCCCAAGCCTTAGGTCTCATGTGCACCTCAGATTGTTACGAAACTTCCATTGTACTAGTCTTCCTTGGATCCGGCTCGATCCTACACCTTCGTGAAAGTTTACAGATTGACACAAAATTTCGCAGATAAAAATAAATATCTATTTCCCAACGTTCGATAAGCTAGGTACTATGTATAAAATTGGTCGAGATCTTTCTTAGGTAACATTACTTTTAGGAAAATATTAAAAGTTGAAACTTATGGTCCCAATCGACTTTTACCGGGACCTATAATAGGAAATATAAATAGGATATCCGCACTGCGTACCGCAATGCTGCACGAGTGTGACCATTGAAACGGTCGTAAACAGTATAATTTTGAGCCACAATAAGCCGAGTGTGAGCATCAAAACTTATATATAAATATATATTTATTTGAATTTCTATTCTCATTTATATTCGTCTCGAGCAACGATGATGTTACCGCACGCGAATCATTCGCGACCCTACTAAAACGGTCGTTAGCGGACGTCAAATCTACCTTAAGCTTTTAGTATTCCCTCCGGATCGGTGACTGCATCCTTGTTCCCATGTGTTCATAGTAAACTATTAGGCTTAGCTTGTTCATAGGAACGCTTACCCAGTCACACTAGGTATTCTAAGTCCCGATGAACTGGCCATCGGATAAGTTTGAGCTGATCTAAACTATAAGAGATCGCTAAAACCAGACCAAATACGTATATACTTATGTATAACTGCATCCCCAGTAACACCAAATCTTGACCCAAGAACAGTTGAGCCAGTATACATGAAAATAAGCTTCGATTAGCACAACTTATTAGGATATAGAAATATCTACACATAGCTGAACTCAAAACGTAAGGTCATGTCATGTCAGTCGAATAAGTCGCACTATTCAGTAGTCATACCTTGCCATTGTATTGTTGTACCATTATCGTTGTTGTATGATGTCATTACAATTATCCGCTGTATAAATGTATTATGTACTTGTATGATTTGCAATTATATCTGATTTAGCGTAGGACATGATAGGTGTAGCCGAGTCACTCCCTGGCTCCGTGGTAGATATCTTGACCCTAAATCTAACCGTTCTATCTTTGTTAGCCGTCGCCAGCTTACCTGACCCAGCCGAACGGCATTTTATCGTGATTATCACTATGCGTTAGCGACTAGTTTTCCCTTGGCGCCCGGTCAACTACCACGCGGGACCCGTTCCATACCCGCTTTCCTCGAACTTCGTATAGTAAGGCAAGCTCAGCCGTCGCCAGAGTATTCGTTAAAATTGAGAAGATTAGTTGAACATACGGCTTTGGGCGTTCAATTAAGGAGCCGATGACCCTAGATTTACCCTAAAACCGTTTAGTTGAATCGTGTCAACTCTGTTCGCGTATCGTAACCGTAATACCCACTGTATCCCTTTTATGAATATATCCCTGTACTGTCAATAATTGTTTAATCACGCGGTCTTACACCTGTACCTATGATGTACCCGATTACCTTATCAATATATAACTCAAAACTCATTGTGCTCTCGTGTTATTGATGTCTTATGTAGCGATATGTGCTAAAGGTAAAGGGGTTTCAAATCGTCACACCGATCGACGATCTGCGTTCAGACTTGACGTCAAAGAGGCCTCATGTCTTAAGATGGTTCACTGATTCTTCAATGTGTAATTACGACTAGTGCGACCCTGACATTCTCCAAGAATCCCTCGCCACCACCGATGTAAATCCGAAGGAACTGTCTGCCAACTCAATGTCAAATTTTCATCGAACAGTTCATTATAATCCAACGTTAAACGACTAGATATTGTCTGACCCTAGTGGGAGCTGCTGGCCAACGTAACTATTGTTCGTTCGACACTTCCAGGTGGAATTAGAATAGGGAATAGTGGTATGGTCTCTTTGCCATGTATGCAGTTGACGGAGCCAACATCCCTGGGGACCTCAAAGGTAGTACAACGTAGACTATGAACGCATTCCTTCCGCCAGGGTCAGAACACATCCTGTGAAGTGCTCCTGTGCTTGCTAAGCTCCGTAGCTTCTCGGGACCGACCGAGAAAAACGAATCTATTCCGTCTGCACTTTATGTTACGATAGGGGTATTGTGTTTTGGGAGTGCCCTATATTCAATTTAGAGAGATGTACACAGCTATAATGAGCATCAAATTACAAAATGAACCATGAACTACTCTACAAAACTAGTAACCAGTTTGGCTGCGCAGATGCAGCGCTTAAATTCCATGATTTTCCAGAGCTTTCCAAGACACTCTATCAACAAATTTTAAAACTTCCAAGTGCAAATCCTTACATGGCAAACAGTATATATAGAGAATAGCAATATAATATATATAAATTTTTCTGAAACAAGATGTCACATAGCAAAATTGTATACAACTACACTATGATATATGACATCGTGTTTCAGATAAAAATATATATGTGGTGGCGGTCGTTGTCAAGGAAGGTCTATCACTGCCAGGAATCCAACATTGAGGGAATTTCTAAAAACAGCAGAAAAATGAAATTCACAAAAGGACCAATCAAATTGTAAAAGGAAAGAGGAAATCATGTGCTCGCTGCCATGCGCCGAATTTTTTGAATCCTCTAAACTAAAAAAATTTGCCTCGTAATTCCAAGACGTTTCTCCTAAATTTCCAAGATTTCGGTGTTTTACTACTGAGAGCACTCCAAATTCCAGGGTTTTCCATGACACTTTTCAAACTACAGGATTTTAAAGGTTTTCCATGGCGCAGCCACCCTGAGTAACTCTATCGAGATTGCAGACCTTAGTGAAGCATAGGTACACCTAAGCCTTTTGCGTGCACAATCAGCTCGCGATTGAATACGTCGATATTCAACATACCGGAAAACCCATATAGACAATGCTTGATGACCTGCACACAGTTAGTATGTAACCAAATAACTGAAGACAGACTATATTCTGGAAGTCTGGTTCAATGACCCTAAACCCAATGACGTCAGAAAAGACATGATACTAGTGCTGGACTCTAGATAGCAAAACCGTCGTATCCAGTGTGCTTGATAACCTAATAGGCACTCCTTGTAAGGTAAAAAGAAGCAATAACACGGCAAAATCTGAAAAATTAGTATATATTTCTGGCAAAAGGTCGGTGAACCATATTCGTGCCCACAGCGGCCCAGGGAGTTGTGCCACAAAAAAGTCGTGGTAGCAAAGTTATAGATCTCGATGTGAAGATTATGGTATTGGTGTTTATTTTTCGATATGAACCTGCACGAGATATAAGCTGCCAGATACCCGTATGGCCAGATTTGGCAAAGAGCCCTTAAAACCTGTTTTTATCATTTTGACCCTGAATATGGGGTCGGAGCTGTTCGCGTTCAACTAAAGGCCACATCCTCATCACTTTTGCTATAGAATACAAAAATGTCGAAATCCACCCACCCGAAGATGAGTTATGAGTCCCAGAAAAAGACAAAAAAGAAATTTTCAACGATTTTTCCCCTAGCACCCTGAGGAGAAACTCCGCTCGCTCTGTTTCAATTGTATAGCGAATTATGAGAGAAATTCAGCAATTTTCCCAGCTTCCCATATTAAGGCAAAAATATTTTTTGTCAAAACACATTGTTTCAAAAATGACCGTTCAGATTCGTCAATGGAATCGAAATTTACTCGACAACGGTCAATTTTTTCTTATCTCAATAATTTTTTCTGCGTTTTCCTGCCTATTTGTTTTACAAACTAAAACATTTCAAAAAAAGAGAAAAATTATTTACGATTTATATTGTTTTTGCACCAACAATTTGGAAATCTGCTAACACATCAAGGTTACATAATGAAGACACACGTTCATGGCTATTATACTAAAAAATACAAGGCTATGCTCGCTTTGCGCAGACAATACCAGTGTCTTTCTGAGCGTTGCGAAGTCCAATGTGGGTGGGACAGCGAACCGATATCCGTGTTGTGGTTTCTATAGTAAGGGAATAATAGCGGTCTTTTGGTTCCGTGCGCAGTAACCACTGAAGCGTATCCTACGTAAATGGATAGATGTAGAGCCCTATATATATATATATATATATATATATAGTTCTGCATTGCAGATGTGTTGCCTCCAGCTAAATTGTGTGCATGTCAAAGAAACCAGGTGTAGTATCCAGCACGAGAGAATTAAATTTTGAGTTTACGAAATAGATTCAATTTTCATATAATATCACGTTTTTCGGGTGGCTGTCCAAGCTTTTGCTTTTCTGATTTTGATGTTCTTCTCAGAGTTGTCAAGGTTACATAGTACAAGCCATCTATTTTCTTTATTTCGTCCTGGTTTGCTTCGAGTTTTATGTAATCATTTAGGTTGTAGCGTATGTACTCAATTTTTGCTTCATTAATATATGAAGACCAACATTCATCGCAGTCGTGACAACAAGTATCAGACATCAGTATAGTTCCTGTGGATTCTCCACGATATCGGAAAGTAGAGATATGCCATCAGCAAAGTCTATGTCTGTCAGGTGAACTGCTGCGTGGCATCGACTTCTTCCTTAAGATATTGTGACGCCGAGATGTTCATTCAGTTTCAGTGCAGTTTGAAGCGCGCAGCCTGGGATCGAAGCTTTCGTTTAACATTTTTATCATAATTTTCAGGATATGTGCCACATTTCAAATATTCAACAATATGTTTTGCAGAATCCATACCTACTTTATATTCTGAAACAAAGTAAAATCACAGTAAATAACAGTTAAACTGATTTTTCCATGGGGGAAAATTAGCATAACCCCATTTTCCGGGGAGAAAAATTAGCATAACCCCATTTTTCCGGGGGGGAAAATTAGCATAACCCCATTTTTCCGGGGGGAAAAATTAGCATAACCCCATTTTTCCGGGGGGAAAAATTAGCCTAGCCCCATTTTTCCGGGGGAAAAATGGGGCGGGGGGAAAAATCAGGCTGTGACAAGCTGTTGTCATAGCATAGTCTACGACTATAATAAACAGTATGGTGCGAGTGTATAACCTTGCAGGACACTGATTCATAAATGAAAGAAAACCGGTCAACAAACACAAAATCGCTTAAAAATGTTTTACGTTATTTGTAAATAGTAGCGATCTTTAGTCAAATATTTAAATCATTACGAAAAATTCACATTATTAAGCGTCTGCTCATATTAGTAAAAGTATACAAGTACCAACTCGAATATCTAATATATCTAAATACGAAAGAAGACAAAGTGCATAGAAAGTCAGCCGAACACTGTCAGCAATGTATTTGAAAATCACTTACTTTAGAGTAACCGTCAACGATTTTATAGACGATGAAGAAGAATCGTAGGATTGTCGTTGTTGACGCTTCAGCGTTTTCGGTCGCCTCCAGTTTGCAACTAGCTCGTCAACGCTAGGAGCTTTTGAATGCTAAATCAAAGACTTAGTTTTGTACTGGATAAATAACGCATTTTAAAATTATTTGACCAAAACGGCACAGTTTTGTATTACATACACCCGAAGACCGCAACACTGTATTTTCATTAAAGTGAAAGTAAACAGATTGTGGCTTTCACCTACTATGCAATATCGAATATCAAATCCAAATAGCCCATCCCAGACTGATGCACGACGTTTCGAACACTACTTTCCTTCCCCTTAAACCGTGAATGAACATTCACATCCCATACAAAACAGTGTGGCGGTAATAAACAATCAATATGGGTAAATTTTCGCTTTGAGCAGCCGCTCACAAGTTCCTGATAGCTCCTGTTTAGCAACTACAAACAAGCCAATTTATTCTGTCTTTTGATTTCAGGTTTTCGGTTACCGATAAGTTGTTAGGCATACGGATACCCTAAACCAAAGAAACTGACAGCTCCATATCAAGTATAGTAACTGGTTAAAGTATATACTATATACTGTAAATATTTGAACCGTATCTACAGAGCATGCCTTTACTGATAGATACTGTCTTTGATGCAAACTTGCGCCACAAAATTATGCCCACAGGAGGGCACGAGCACACTGCCTTATGATTGTAAGATCTACTCTCTCAACAATGGGCCACACGTCCATATTGCCAAGAAAATCAAAATCTTAATTACGTTTCTACCGGATAACAGTATTTCTAAAGAAAATTAGTATATTAAGCCAGAATCACTACATGAAACGTTGATCATAATTAAATCCAGAACAAAAAATTGCGCCAAAACGACAGAAACACTGAAATATCAACAAACTGCAATAAACTTTGACTTAATGACTGTAATTTTTCTCCAACGCCTCCAACACAGCGATGTGTATGGAATGGCATACCATAACGCACATACCAGATAAGGCTTCAGAACAAAAAAATAAAAAAGAAATGCATAGACTATTCCACACAATGTATAAAAACATAAGTCTCAACATGATTTTTCTTCTATATTCACCTTTACGTTATGAATCCCGTAGCACACAGTAACTTTCGCAGCAATAACCTGCCAATTTCTATGTAATTTCGCAAAATTCTCGCAATCTAACTAAAAAAGAATCGAAAAGAATATAATTATTACACTTACAATCAGAATTAAGTGCTCTAAAATCGATCGAAGTTTCGTTCGATTTCGACCGTCTGCGTTTAAACGAAAACTGGATCGTTTAAAGGAATGTCGATTAATTTAACGAATTTCGATCGCGTCAAAATTAAAAAATAATTTTATAAAAAATGTTAGTTCGCGTTTAATTTAACGAATTTAGATTGTGTAAAAATAAAAAATATTTTAACAATGAAATGTTAGTGCGTTTGGTTCAACAAACTTCGGATGTGTTAAAATAATAACATATTTTAACAAGTGAAGCTCGCTTGCGAGCCAGAATTCGAGTGGTGAGAACAATCCCCCGAAGCAGAAGTGTGAAAAATATTTGCCACACAATATTTTTGACACTCGCAATGAGCTTATCGGCTCTGAAAACCCCATATCCGACACTAAAACCAACAATAAACACGCATTCAGGTGCTTTTCCCACGACTTCTCACCAAAAATTTCGAAAACGTCATTTTTTATGACATGTATGAACCAGAAGTGTAAAAATATTTGCCCAACAATATTTTTAACACTTGAAATGAGTTTATCTGCCCAGAAAACCCACATATAAGACACTAAAACCAACAATAAGCACAAATTTAAGTGCATTTCCCACGACTTTTCACCAAATATGAAATTTGGCGCCAACTATAAGCTTATAGACTCCAGATTAGGAACTAGTTGAAAAATTTGTTATATATCATTGGAAAGTCCTGGTAAAGCTACATGGAATAGGCGTATTAGTTTACGGACATCTCGTTTACTTATTGAGAAAAGTCGCAAAAACTCGAGTGGGTGCCCGAAAAATGGGCCAAAATGACGTCATGTTGCCCCATAACTTTTCCCACGGGAAAAAATGCAAAAATCGGGCTCCGTCACTACACCTAAATCGACCATTGCGGTTCTAATGAGCTATCTTGCATCCAAATCCGCCCAACTGTTATCGAGATCCAGGTGCGACACACACAGACAGGACCTCCTCAACCCCCCTCCAAAGCCAAAATTGAAAATTCTCGTTCCACTCGAATTCAATAAAATATTTTTCGATCGCGTCAAAATAAAAAATAAGTTAATAAAAAATGTTAGTTCGCGTTTAATTTAACGAATCTAGATTGTGTTAAAATAAAAAATATTTTAATAAGAAATGTTAGCGCGTTTGGTTTAATGAATTTCGGTTATGTTAAAATAATAAAATATTTTAATAAAAATGTTAGTTTGCGTTTAATTTAACCAATTTCGTTTAAATGAAGATCGATCGATTACGTTTTCTTTCGATTTTGTCTGCGTTCGATTTTATAAGCACTTACGTATTTCGGATTGTAACTGTATATTAATATTAAGAGAAAACTTCGCGCTGTATTGGACGAAAAATCACTTGGCCGTTTTTAAACAATTTCGTAATGGACACTATGAGCTAGATAAAAGTAGACATAAGGACATAAGAAAAATGCAGCAAAATTAACAGAACATTTAAGTGATATAACGACCGCATGACATGGCTGTAAACAAAATGTTTCAATTATCAGTTCAACGGTTGTAGCGATACATACGTGCAAAGAACCTTGACAATTTATTTTGTTATACGCCTAGCTGCGGAGCACCACAGTATGCATGCAAATATGATGCAAAACATATGATTACTATACACATACATTCAAATTCCCAATAGTCAGTTGGGTGCTAGCTAGTGAAAAAGCAACGGACGCAACTTGGTATATATCCGGGCGTTGTTCCACATTTGTCTGAAGCATATAATCTGAAATAAACAAATTAATTAAAAGTTTCGCTGGTACTGAAGTTGAGTCAGCAACGTCGCCTTAGTTATGCCTATCTAGTATATCATAAGCTAGCAATTTTTGACAAACCGGCCGCTAACAGTCATTAGCCAGCTGTTACTGTAGCTTAGAGGATTTACGGCATCCATAACTATTTCACGTTAATACCCTTTTGCTCAAAGTAAGTCGTTTTAAAATACTGATATTTTCGCGTCAGCATAGACCCTTATTACCAATGTTTCTCAATACATAGGCAAATCCTGTTTTGCTTTTTACAAATGAATTTAACTTAAAATTACATTTTTAACATAGGTCTCCAAGAAACGGTAGAACCGGATTTCTAGATAAGTGCGCTACATAATACATAGTTATCCTAGAAATTTGAGCCCACCAAATACATAGAATTATTCCATAGTTATATGTGACATAAGTAAAATACCTACTCTTAATAAAAATATAAATTTTGTGGAAATGGTTTCTACACATACATCACCACGATATGTCCATGTCATATAAGTATAGCGCACTGAAATAAAATTAAAGCCAAATCGATCTACCCATTACAAATTTTCAACTATTTGGACTAAATTAATGAATAAAAGTTACCAATCAACGCATTAATTTCATCGCTATACGAAGGCTTGTCAGGAATGCTGTAAGAACCGTTGAGAATGGCGAGGCGGTTTTCTTCGCCGAATGGCAGAACAAAATAGCACAGCCGGTACAATAACACACCAAGAGCCTGAAAAAGCTAAGAATTATTATGATGAACACCAAGTGCGAGGTTGTTAAACTACTATCAAATGTTACAATGTAAGCGTGACAGTCGCCAACCAGTGACACAAGTAGTTTTCCTATTTTATTAAACGTGAGCGTGCATAATTGCAACTTTATATCAGCATTCTTTTACTCGTTGCATACTAGTACCAATTCCATCGCAAATATAGTTTACGTATGTGAGTGTACAATCGCTGTATCGAGGCGGATTTGAGTGGTATATACTCGCCGATTTTCAGTGCCACTGACGCAAACATTTCCATTCGAGCGACAATACTATATATGTATAACCGTGCTCGATAAATGTTGCAGCCTGAGAGCAATTTTATATAACTATGTTTACCAGCTGAATTTTAGCAGTGGCAAAAGAAATTTTTTTTGCATTCGAACTACCTTATTTTCTGTGCGTGAACGTGTATTATAATAATTGTTGCTGCATTTCTGTGCGGCTATATTTAATCAGAGAAATTTAGTACCTGGACTGACCTGCAAACTTCGTCAGGCGTACGCAATGGTTTATATGAGGGATTTCCTGCAACTATTACGAATTATGTATTAGCAGCTATACATTAAAAATACCTGGCTTCTCTAAACTACCAACATTATCCGGGGAGAGAACTGAGTGCTGTCTGTTCTAACTGCTAACATGTTCAGGCATGACAATAAAAGTTATAGAAAAGGACCTTATCACCAATGTGGGCAAGAAATACGAAAAAGGGTAAAAAATTATCATGTCTTTAGCCCATAGGAGAATGATTAGCTAATTTTTAGTCACGAAGGAAAAATTTCGGGGAGATGGATATACTTGCCCCGCCCCATTTAGATACATAAGATATCTGTTCCAGTATCATAATGCAAACAAAATAGCTACCATTACCCAAACGTCAGCCTTTGTTGTAATTGGTATACCGGCATAAAGATCAACCATCTCTGGAGCGCTGTAGGCTAATGTTGTGTATCTAAAACAATATAACAATAATTTAATAACTTCAGCACTTTATTAACAGCCACATCTCGCATCAACATAAACAGTAGCTTTCCTTTTCCACTGATTATACCTCAACACTGTAAAGATTAGTGATAGATAGGGATATGGTTTACCGTATTCGGATATCCGTGTAAAATTGGGGGATATATCGGGTGATTCGGATATGGACAACCATATCCTAAAATTCCAAACTTTTATTTATACTTTCAAAAACTATATTCCAGAATTTCCCATTCACTATTACAGGTGTATTACAATGTACTAAGGATTTGAGGCATAGCCAAAGAGTATCTTTTGATAAGGCGGTTTTTACACAAATATTTGCCGTGTTACTTACACTAAACAGGCGCCTAACCTATTTTAGTGTGTGATTCCATTTTAAGTACGTATATCAAGGTTGTTCTTTTGTCAAAATCAGGAATTGATTCGCGCAGAAATTCGCGTTCACAAAAATACGAATACCAATAGCAAAAATGTACGAATGGAATTTACATTCGCGCGCATTTGTAAATTTAGTACGTTTGTCGCTTTCATCAAATGACAAAAATGCGGTCTATTTGCATATTATAACATAAGAAAAAACACGATTGGAAATCGTGTTTTCACTTGTACACGGTCAACAAAATGCGATCCTAAATCGCAAAATAGTGACCGCGAACAGCGCCTGCGCGTTACTGCATCGCATATCGTGTACGTGTACACTAAGAAAAATCGCGATTTGTTCGCGTTCATAAAATTTAAGACAGTGAACTGAATTGACAAAAGAACAAAACCAGGTGTACGAACTTAACGTAGACTCGCGCTATGAACAGTATGTAATTTATAGTGAAGACCTTCAAGTTATAGTTGACACTAATAATTTATTAAGAATAAAGTGGAAATTTCGGGCATTTTTATCTTGGATATCTCGAAGGGTTGCCAGAGAACCTCCAAAACCCAACTATACACCAGAGAAGGGGGATTGTCAAAGGTTTGCCAGCTTACAAGTTAAGTGCAAACAACCGGAACTAAATACCTAATGTCAGACAGAAAGTAGCAGTCTGTGGCATCTGAAGTTAGTCATTTGAATAAAGAGAATTTCAGAAAATTAAGCAATGCAACAGGGTATCATTTTTAAAATAATTCTAACCCTAAAATTTTCAAGACATAATACTTTTCTGTTCACACTACGACATATTTCACAAAACATCTCAATACCCATTCGCAAGTATTTTCTAATATATGTAAGATATTTTAAAAGTACATAAACTTTTAAACCCTTTAGCGCATGTAGTTGCGCGGATACAACTTAATGCAATATAAGTCAGTTCATTAAGTTGGTTCGTTGCGTAATGTACATTTGGCCGCTTGTTATTCGCTCGCGCTGTGACGGGAAAACGCTTGTGACAGCGTTTTCGTAGCTCGGTGGTTAGCGATAGCAACTGTAATGCAAACGCTTCGGTTTCGGCAACAGCTTGTTCAACGATAGTCGAAATGCAAATTGATTCATGATCCCGTACATTAAACAGACCAAAATATGATCAGTGTGGTCAAAACACGATAAGACATGTGGAGTAATGCGCCATGAGCAAATTTTATAACAATGACGCACAACACTTAAGATTCTTCATAATTTAAGCTACCATTCCAAATTTCAAGCTGCAACATGAAAGGTCAATTTCAGAAATATACATAATCCAAAAATCAATCGAAAATTTAAAAAGGAAAACTCCGCGAGCAATAAGTAATTGTAACCTACTTGGTCAGTTTTTACATATCTAGCGGAGTTTTCCTTTTTAAATTTTCGATTGATTTTTGGATTATGTATATTTCTGAAATTGACCTTTCATGTTGCGCTTGAAATTTGGAATGGTAGCTTAAATTATGAAGAATCTTAAGTGTTGTGCGTCATTGTTATAAAATTTGCTAATAGCACATTACTCCATGTCTTATCGTGTTTTGACCACACTGATCATATTTTGGTCTGTTTAATGTACGGGATCATGAATCAAT